>OX589600.1:1800000-2059000 GCA_951329385.1 Polia nebulosa | reverse complement strand
AATGAACCAAATAAGTTCACATCCACTTTACATTAAACTCAGCTTGATGAAAAGTTTTGTGAAGGCTTTGGTAAAGAGGGTGATGGCTTTTGCCTATATATCGACTAAGTTAAGTGTTTACAAAGTTAAGTGATGCTAAACTTAAAGAAGCGATATTCGTGGACTCACAAATAGATCAATTGATTAAAGACTGGGTAAGCTCGCTCCATCGTCGTCTCCGTCTCTGTCACCTCTGACCTAGACTAGAGTCAAGAGCAAACCCAAACCGGCCAAGTGCGTGTTGGATTTCACATATTTAAGGTTCCGTACCATATGAGGGCAATCAATATTTTGGTATTTGTTGTAAGAATATACAACAAACAACAACAACAATAATAAACATTATCACCAAATTTCAAGTACATACGTCCATAGGAAGTTCAAAAATCTTCGGAACAAAATTTTCAGACAGACTGACGGACGGACAGTTGGACACGTGAGTGACAGCAATAGGGCTCCGTTAGGACCCTTCGGGTACAGAACCCTAAAAAATAAAAAAAAAGCCCGAACTTCGATAAAAAGCTCAACGATAAGGAACTCGATGCCTGGATATCACTGAAAGCGGTTATAATAGGATTCTTAGGAAAACAAAGAGCCGAAGATGCTGGAAAGTTTGTAAACAACATGTTGCAAGCATACTGAAAAGATGTACGGTGTAGGTTTGCCCCGCTTGGGCAGAGCACCGCCGTGTCCTCGTGGATGCGATAGGCGGCAGCGACCTCTCGCGCCGTGCCCTGGTTCAGGCCATGGTACGGAGCGAGAGGGAATGGGAAGCCGTCTCCTCCTTCTGCAAAGCAGAGGCTCGCGAAGAGGGAGGCGGCATACGTTAGGGAGACTCAACAACAGCCGAGTCGCCCTAACGCCCTCAGCAGCAGCCGCCGCAGGAGACGCCAGGGGCTTCGGGCGCCGCGAGACGATCTCCGGCCACCGTAGACCGAGGCCTGCGGACGGCGAGTAGTGGGTAACTCGCCGCCCGAGCAGCACCAGGCCCGAGAGTCGACACACGCCTCAAAGAGTTGTCAGCAATAGGGACGGGGCCCATCATGGCCGATGCCTGCCCGGCGGTTGAGAATAAATTCGAAAGAGTTACCTCGCCCCTGGGCACTCAAGGCAGGGAGGAACAGGGGTGGGTTTTAGTCAGTAAGAAACTGACACGCCCTTCCGGTTCACCCTAGAGCGGAAGAAGTCATAGGATGATTTCCCACGCCCCAAAAAAAAAAAAAAAAGCTGTTTCATTATTCCCTAATTTTTGTTTCCTCCTAACTTTGTAGCTGTGCTGTCAGTGATGAGCAAAGAGAGAGGTTCCACCAGGATTTGAAGAAACTTGATGATCGAATTCAAGGCCGTCAGAACATTATTATGCCTGCTGGCGGTTAAAGCGTGAAGATTGTTCAAAACACAATAGAAAAATGGCAATATTTAGGTTAACTCCTATTTAAAATTGTTTAAACTATATTTTTTCTATTTTATACGATTAATTTAAAAAATAAACTTAGGTAAGTAATTATTATAACAAAAAACTATATAATTACATACTTAATTATTAAAAAATAAATATTTGGGTGTTTAAATTTTTACCAAATAAATGGTAAATTCTCAGGGAAGGAAAATGAGACGTGATAATGACGTGATGATAATGATGAGAAAATGACGTGAAAATGAGAAAGAAAGAAAATAAATATGCATTGTTGTTATACGATTAGTTTTAACAAGAAAAAAAATCAAAGGTGGTATTTCTTTATCTCTTTTTGTCACGCAGTGAGTTAGGACTTCGATTTGGCACTAATTAGATATTAATAGTCGTGTCATATGAGTAATTCAGTAAAAAAGATTATCTACTCAATTAGTAATTAATCAGGTACTTAACTAATGGCCTTGTATGTATCTACCACCATAAGTTAATTGGGTTGATTAAGTTCCTTATAGGTAGGTAGGTACAGGTAGGTACTCAAAATAAGTTTATATAAAATGTAAAGAAAAGTAGATAATTAATCATTTTATTAATTGGCGCCGACTCAAAATTAGTTTATATAAAATTTGATATTTTATGTAGGTAAATATGCTCAATACTCAAGACTTAAAAGGTTTATTTATTTTTTCTTTTTAGTTCTTTCTCGTCGGTTGAATTTTTTGTTTTCTTCAGCGTACAATATAAAACAAAGAAAATTGCTATTGTTTGAAATCGTGAGAAGTTCAATTGGAGGATGCGCTTTGTTTGCAATTTTGAGAAAGGGATTAGAAACCATAATAACAAGGACTAAAATTCTTTGTTGCATTCTATTGTTTATTATTACTTTGTTATATTCAGGTAACTATGAAATATATACCTAACTACTGATAATACTGACTGGAATGTCCGCAAGGACACGCTCAATGACTCTGTTTTAATTAAATAAACAATAAAAACCTTTCACTGAATTTATTTTTGACCAACCTTAAGACTGATTTGTTAAAAATTACAATATTAATTGCGTAGGTGTATTTGACAGAGGTTGGGGTGTGGAAAATCGTAAAAGTAGTTGCTTTGAGTTCAGCCGCCAATGTGCTGACGACGGTCGTGTAGCTCTACTTTCTGTATGCAGGGTTATAACCTTTGAACCAGCATGAATCAGTAAGCTTGTAGCCAGAGTGCTGTGGCAGATCTTTGCGAGGCCCTATTCTTTTTGCACAGTACATAATTATGTGAATCGTAAGTGGGTATCTCTGATGATAGACGAGAAATTCAAATGACATAACTATGTACTAAATAACTTTTGTGTTTAAAATATTGTAATAAGAGATTAAAAAAAAATAACAATCATATACGCCAATGATGTGCACCTTCGTTCTCTTTTTGCAAAACTTTAGATCAACACATATTATTTACACAGATATTATTACGTATAATTACAACACTTTAAATTCATAGTCTCCTTGGACACACATCCATACGATCACAACAATTTAGCTTATTTAATGCTTGTGGAAGCCCTGTTAGACTTATTTCCACTGTCTGTGGACACATTCTGTCCAGGACTTGCAGTCTTTTCCGCCTCCTCTTCATCTTCACTCAGTGATGAGCAATCGGACAACTCCGCATCAATCCAAAGCTTGGCCTTTTTCGGTTTGGTTTTTTCACTGTCCGACTTCCGTTTGAAAGTGTTTGAAAAGCCTGCGGCCTGCCAGCCAGCCTCCACAGCCGAGTTCACACGATCTGGTAAATCTTACGCTCTTTTTCATACGCTGGGTCCAAATTCACTTCAATCTTTGGTTCTGCTACAAGCCTATCAAGTTTCTTCTGTTTTCTCTCAGCTGCCTCCATTTCCCTGTCTTCTTGCCCCTCCAACCACTTCCTAAGCCTTTTCTCTTCATTGATGTCTCGTAATCGACGCCCAGAGAGGTCTCTGCAAGCGTCACGGTTCGTAGTTTTCTGTATTTGCGCTCCAATAGCACGTAACAAAGATCCGAATCCGCCTTTTCCTCCGACGAGTCTCGTAGCCAATCTTACGACATTGTGAGTCGCTGTGATGTTGTAACTGTTATTACAGCAATATACGTTATTACAATAATAATTTAATTATGTTATTGTAATTTAATTATATATTATGTTATTATAATAATAATTTAATTCGCTACGCTCAACGGGAAGCCCGTGTCTGAACACGGGCTTCCCGTTGAGCGTAGCGATTAGGTCTTCTATCGGAACACCATGTTTTTGAGAAATATCACGTTTCAACGATGACACATCTTTGCCTTCAAAGCCCGTTATGAAGGTGTTATTAAAGATTACTAAACAAGGCATTTTGAGGAACAAAATAAGTGAAAACTGAAGCAAGGAAAACACCACGAGTACAGACAAATACTAGTATTATGAACTTGCGACACGACTTGCGACAACAGTCTGACTGTGAATGAAGCGAACGACAGACTGACAAATAATTATCTGCGTGACACGGTTTTGTTGGTACCCGCTTATCTGATAGTTGTAAAGAATAGCTGATGAGTCATAGAAAGAAGAAAGTCCCAAACATTTTTGTGGTACTATTCCTAAACATGACGTGATGGATATCACGTCATGTTTAGGAATAGTTGACGTTTTCGAAGTTTATATTTTTTTATTGTTTTGTTTTGTTTACAAGTAGTTCCCAATTGATATCTTTAATGTATTTTTATCACTTATTTCTTTGATTGAAAAATATGAGCTCTGAAAGTGACGAAAGTTGAAAACTATATTTTCAAATATCGTCACATATTGGAAATAGTTGACGTTTTCGAAGTTGATATTTTTTTATTTTGTTTACAAGTCGTTTCCAATTGATAAGGGCTATATTTCTTTAAGGCCCTACTACTGGCCAAGTGGCGCCCTCATTGAATAAAAAATCATAGCATAATAATAATAGGCAAAAGTACCAAAAACTGCCGTTTCTGACACTTTTGCTTATTACTTTGGATACGAAACATTCTGAGACCTATTATAACAACGTAAAAATACTTTATCCTCTTTGTAACAAACGTGACGTTGGTTTCTTTAATATTTATTTTCTTTGCTATGCTACGATTTTTTAATCAATGAGGGCGCCACTTGGCCCGCAGTAGACCCTTAATGATCGAACATGAGTTCTAAACTAAGATGCTCTCGTACTTCGACGACGAATTCGCATATTTAGGGTTCCGTACCATATGAGGGAAATCAATACTTTGGGACCCTATTACTATGCCTCTTCTGTCCGTCCGTCTATCAGCGGGCTGTATCTCATGATTCGTAATAGCTACACAGTTGAATTTATTACAGAATGTGTATATATCTGTTGAAAATAAAAATAAGTAAAAATTAAAGGGGGCTCCCTCTAATTTTTAATTTATTTTAATTTTTATTATTTTTTGTCATTGCGGCTATAAAAATACACGCTGTGTGAAAGTGTCAATTTCTACCTATTACGGATCATGAGATAGGTACAGCCCAAAAAAAACACCCAAAAAAAAAACACCATTTCTAGAAACGGTTTTTTTCAGTTTATGGTATGGAACCATTCGTGTGCGAGTCCGACTCGCACTTGGCCGGTTTTTTATGATTTATTACAAAAATAAACTTAATTATTGTAAAAATAAAACTTGAAAACTAGTTAATTTCATAATTTAAAAATATATTTATTTGGTTGTTTCAATTTTCAGCTATAATTGGTAAATTCTCAGGGAAGAAAAATGAGACGTGGTGGGAAGAAAATAGGACATCGATTTGGCACTAACTAGATATTAGTCTTGTCATACCGTTAATTCAGTAAAAAGGATTAACTACTCAATTACTAATTAATTAGGTACTTAACTAATGGAATAAGTATCTATCACCATAAGTTTATGGGGCTGACTAAGTTTTACGAATCCGTATAGTTAGGTAGGTCACTGAGTACCTACCACACCAGGTTTTAACTCAATTTTTTTAAAATTTTTATCTTTAAAAAAAAAAAAAAGTTGCCCCACACTAGGAATTACTCCTGTATCGTGGGTGCGTTTACAAGCATGTATACTCACATACACATGACACCCAGACCCGGAACAACTATCTGTAGGTCATACAAATATTTGTTCCGTGCGGGAATCGAACCCTCGACACGCAGTGCAGCAGCCGAACGCTCAACCACTGCGCCAACCGTGTCGTCAAATTTGCCTGCGGAACCCCTTCCCAGAGGAGCTCGTGGCTGAATAATAACAGCCGCTTGTGTTGACCTTCGAGGGTAAGCAACGTTTGGCGAGGTTGGACCGTGGATGGGTGACCATTATTTTAATACAGAGATTATTCGGTACCTTAAGGTCGCGCCTGACGTTTGTAGATTTGCATCTGAACTATGACAATATCCTCGTCCCCTATAACCTTACATCATCATCAGCCTTTTAATGTCCCACTGCTGGGGCACAGGCCTCCTCTCTATTCTTGGGTGTGGGCTGTAATCTACCACGCGGGCCCAATGCGAATTGGTGGATGTCACATGTCTTCGAATTTTTGGTTCTAGGACATGCCGGTTTCCTCACGATGTTTTCCTTCACCGTTTTGAGAGCAGTGGTGATGAAATAATTTACACAAAGTAAAGCGCCTGCTTGGGTTTGAACTCACGACCTACAACTTGTGAGTCGCGGCCGTTACCACTGGGCCACCACTGGTCATGCTGCTCCATAAAGCATAGGACTTTAAAAAAAACTCCCAATAACGTGGTTGTTACTTGATATCTGCCAACAGCCTTTAGTAATAAAGGCGTTTCTTTTTTTTGGGGGGTGGGAAACCATCCAATGACTTTTCCCGCTCTGGGTGGAGCTGGAGGGCGTGTCAGACTCTTACTGACTAAAACCCACCCCTGTTCCTTCCCTGCCTGAGTGCCCAGGGGTGCGGTAACTCATGTTGAGAATTTATCCGCTACCCCTAGGCATGCAGGCACCAGTGGTGGCTGACAACATCTCTTCAAGGCGCGCGTGGAACACTACGCGCCGTCGACCCGTGAGTCGACGGCGTTGGTCACACGCAGGCCAGAGTAGTAATAAAGTTGTGATGTCATGTCTTTTGACGGAAAGTCTTTAAAAAAAATCGTGCCTAAACAAATAAGTAAGGCAAATAGTATTAGGTCCCCACCTATGAAATCAGCGTTTTGTATGGAGAATTTTAAAGAATTTGCATTTTTCATACTAACATTTTCTTAATTTATTTAACAACTATGAACAGTAATGTTTTAAAACTTTTATGCGATAATGTTTAAAAATTTAGATTACGTATGCCACTTAGATTAACCAACAAAAATAAGTTTTGACTAAGTTAAAAAACAAATAGTGGTCATTTCTGCTAACAAGAAGAGGAGTCATTTTTAAGGTATTTTTTTTGTATAAAACTATAAGTAATAAGGTTTTTTTTAAACTATTTATTGACAGTTGTCTATGACGGTCATTATTCGATAGAATATCAAGCAATAGATAAATATTTTAATTCATAGAAGTGACGAGGTTCTCTATTTGTGACGAAAAAACGCCAATTTCATAGATGGGGACCCAATGTTTGGAATATGTTTTCTTATCTCGATATTTAGGCATGTCCGTATCTTATCTCAATTTTCAAGTTAGCAAAATCTGTCTCCTTCAGAGCGATATTATTTACGCAGCTAGGTGGGAAAGCTTTGTTAAAAACTTCAATACAACACATACAAACGTTCTTTTATTACAATACTAGCTTTGCTCTGTGATTTTATGCGCGCGCGCTATTACCTACTTTGTTTTCGCTTTGCGTGACTTTTTCTTTTTGGTCGGCTCCAGAGGGGCGTAGCGTGATGTTACATAGTCAATAATTTTCCTCAAGAATTATGTTATCAAATTCATATAGATTTATTGAAATCCGATTGGTTATAGACTCTTTAGCTTCATTATATTTATCTTTTAGTATAAATACCGATTTCTATTTAGGTGATAATCGAGAAAACACTAGCGTACTCAGGTCAAAATATCCTTGATAGACGAACAGATGAAGACTCACAAACTACCAGGAGACTACAGTCATGATGAAGTTAATTTTCCGACACTGACGCGGGCCAAGCTGCTGGCAAAATGTAGAATGACATTTATGTCGTGGATCGAGGGCGCTATGATACAACAAACAGCGCCATCTAACAGTTTGTTTCGAAAACGAGTAATGACGCGACCGGAAACGCAAGTACGCCGCACCGCTTGGACCACGGGCTTGGACACATGCCTAGGGGTAGCGGATTAATTCTTAAGGAGTATATACCCGCCAAGTGGCGCCCTCATTGAATAAAAAATCGTAGCAAAGCGTACAAAATAAAGATTAAAGAATCCTATGTTGCGTTTGTTACAAAGAGGATAAGGTATTTTTACGTTGTGGAAGCATGACTCAAAAGTGTTTCGTATCCAAAGTAGTAAGCAAAAGTACCAAAAACGGCCGTTTTAAAAAATACCTTATCCTCTTTGTAACAAACGCAACATAGGATTCTTTAATCTTTATTTTCTATGCTAAGATACGAATTTTTATTCAATGAGGACGCCACTTATGGGCAGGTAGGCCCTTAACAGAGTTACCGCTCCCCTGGGCACTCAGGCCGGGAAGGAACAGGGGTAGGTTTTAGTCAGTAAGAGTCTGACACACCCTCCCGCTCCACCCAGAGCGGGAGATGTCATTGGATTACCATGCCATTGCCAACTCGCCAAAAAAAAAAAACTACTTAGACACGATCGTCGGTAGAGGGGATCCAGCGAGGACATTCAAGCTCAGACAGTCTAAGTGGAACGCTCAGTACCAACGCACGTGTTTGTTTCCTGACCGTTACTTCGATAAAGTTATTTTGATTTAGTCCAAATTATCTTTCGTCAGAGTACCCACGACAGTGTCCATACCTAGCATAAATTATGTCGGATTGTGAAGAAGACTCGATGTTTCGCATCTCAGCCACCCAGGATGCGAAATATAAATAAAATCATCATCATCAACGCCTAGGCTAGAAATGTGGACTGAGAAAGCTTACTCGGGAGTCGTGGCCCGTTGACGATTCTGAACACATTGGTCGGTCGAAGATTTTGCACTGGCAATATTCAGTTTTGTTTCTGCAAATTCGGAGGCCATTACTCTCTAGTGCTTGCTTCAAATCCTGGTTCAATAAGCACAATATTGTCAGCATATAGCAAGCATTATGGAAGCTTAGACTATGAAAGGTTATAGACGGAACGTCATTGGACATAAATGAAGCAGGATCGTTAAAATGTGTGAGTGACCTTGACGAACGTAACGATGACGTATCGGCTTCTCATTTTGTCTGTGTGAGCTTATTTCGCGTGTACAGATACAAGCCGGCTTCTAATTCTGATACTTCAGATTGCTGCATTTTGACACTCCGTCTATAACCTTTCATAGTCTAAGTATGGAAGATAGGCCTGAACAAGTTTGGTAAGATAATCCATAGTCAGGTTAAATACAGCCGACTACGTGCCGAGCCCTGACGCACTCCAACTTTAACCTAAAAAAAAGAGGCAGTCATGAGTGCTGCCGACAGAAGTGAAAACTGTGTGATACGCGTAGTAGCACTCGTAGCGGTGTCGGTGTCGCTCGTAGCGGGTCGGTGTCGCGCGAGTTCAATAGTTTTATCTCATCTCAAAAATGCCCTACGCGCCTTAAGAAGTTTTCATTTAAAAAAACCGGCCAAGTGCGTGTCGGACTTCACACATTTAGGGTTCCGTACCAAATGAGGGAATTATCAAAGAAAAAATGAAGCCGACCCTTTTTTTTTCACAAAATTTTGAACAACTAGCCCAACAATGTTGGGGTCGACTCCAGCTGCAGGTTTCAGGACAGTGGTAAAAGGGGATGGAATCATCATCATCATCATCATCATTTCGATGCAGCTGGTTCCCAGTATTTAACATTTAGCAACTGACTAACCAGTAACTAGGTATCAAAGTACTTTCACACTCCCTGACAAACTAGGTACTCATCTATTCGCGGACAACACAATGTCCACTCGTTGACCACCTGTCGACAACGGGTGGACACCGAGCGACGAGGTGGTCGGTGGGTCTAATGAACTACGACCTGAAATGTACATCGTCCGGCGGCGAGATGGGCGGACGACATTGTTGCCAAAGCGGGTAGAACATGGATGAGACTGGCATAGGAGAGTGGGGATTTGAACGAGGAAGGAGAGGTCTGTGCTCTTGAGTTGGCATAGTCGGGCTGTGGATGATGACCCATAATACAAAAGCAGAGCAGGAAAATATTCCGTAATGTATTACTGCACTGCAGTTAGGTTCTTCCACTTTATCCTTATGCAACAATAGTTTTCCTGTAAATCCATAAAAAGAATACCCGGCAGTGTTCGGTAATAAAATAATAATGTCTGGCTAATACCTACTATTGATTGTTAATTAGTTAAATTTGTTGTTTTCCTTGTTATATGGGTCTTCCCATTAAAATATTTATATTTTTAATTAAATTTTTTACGGAGCCGTGGTGGCCCAGTTGTAACGGCCGGGACTTACAAGTTGTAGGTTGTAGGTCATCAGTTCAAACCCAGGCAGGCGCTTTACTTTGTGTAAATTATTTCATCACCACTGCTCTCAAAACGGTGAATGAAAACATCGTGAGGAAACGGAAAGGTATGTCCTAGAACCAAAAATTCGAAGACATGTGAAATCCACTAATCCACATTGGGCCCGCGTGGTGGATTATTGCCCACACGTTCTCATAGAGAGGAGGCTTGTGGCTGAGGCCCAGGAGTAGGGACATTAAAAGACTGATGATGAAACTGACTACTGAGTAGAAACTTATCCTACAAATCTATTTTTCGTAAAATATCAAAAAAACACTTTATAATTAGCTACCATGAAAGCTGAAAGGCATCCACTGTAATAACAAATCGGTAATAGTATTTGATTTTCAGCGTCATTCTAAGAAAATAATAAACACACGATTGTTATTCCAAAAAAATATATAAGAACACCTCTTTTTAATTCGTAATTATAAACTGTATAATTATTATTAACCGACTTCCAAAAAGAGGAGGTTCTCAATTCGTCTGTATGTTTTTTTTTATTTTTTTTTGTATGTATGTTACCCGATTTCTCCGTCAGTTGTGAACCAATTTTCAAAATTCTTTTTTCATCTGAAAGAATATACTCCCGAGGTGGTCCCATATAAATTTTATCGAAATTGCTTCAGCACTTTTTGAGAAACTGAACAAAAACGGAAAATACGTGTACCTCGATGACGTTTTGGTGTTCTCCAAATGTTTAAATTCCACGTTCCATTATATTGGGGTTTTTAGTTCTGGGGTCTAACAACTAAAAAGTGAAAAATAAAAAACTTTTTTTTTATCTGAATGAATCGTAGGGGCCAATTGAATGAATGATAAATAGGTACAAATATTGAACACTAATATAGCACTCTTTTACAACAGATTATATTCTAAAAATACCCCGCACGTGGTTATCATGGCTTCATGGCCGCTGTCGTTTAGTTACCAACCGCGCTGCTAGATGGCGTTGTGCCGATGACGCGCAATCCTACATCGCGGTGTTAAGATTCTCCGCGGCCGAATGACCCTCCGCGGAACATTGGAATTTGTTAAGACCTTACTTCATAGGATCATTTCTATAGTAAGCTCTTCGCGAGACTTTCACACTATGTGAGTCCTCACAAGTCACGTTGATGAGACGTGGCGCGGTGCCCTGAGCGTGAGAATGGCGGTGGTAGACCTACCATCAGCCCTCGATGATCGTTCACTTCCTTTTACTTAGGGAGCGTGGGGTACTGTCGCTGTCTGAGTGGCTTGTTTTAAAACCTTATAAAATACTATTAATGATTCTAACTACTGACGAAACAATGTCTATGTATTTATTTAACATTACGCAGAAGTACTTAAGAGGCCGCCGCGGTACACGATTTCGCTGATTTACGTGATTTTACAGTAAAATAACGTATTTCTAAAAGTTTTAATGCACAACATGAAAGATCATTTCAATTATGATCTAGTATGAGTTAGTTTTTTTTAAATTATAATTACGATTTATCGACCACAAATCGACGACGGATTTATGAATAATTCATGAAACATGAAACCCCTTACAGCAACAATTATTGTTGCTGTAAGGGGTTTAGACATAATTACGAATCGTTTTGAAGTCTTAATGGTATGAAAAAATTAGAATGCATTGTTGCAATAATGTATTCACTTTTTACCACATTTATATAAAAATTTTGCGTAAAAAAATATTAAACTTAGTAATTTTTTAGAGAAAATGGGCAAAGAATTGCTTTTCATTTTGGCTATTTATAACTCTCGTTCATAAAATTAAAACAGCAAAAAATAAACTTCACTTCACCATCGTGGAATCTATCCTAAGATACGGGATTATCTTTTGGGGTAACTCAACTGATAAGGGCACTATATTCAAAGCACAAATAAAAAACTTTTTACAAAAATGCAAAATAAAAACTTAATTTCGGAAGTCGGTGTTTCTAGTTTGGTTTCTTCGTTATTTGAAACCGACTTCCGAAATTAAGTTATTTTGCATTTTTTAGTATTATTTATGGAAGTCGGTTGTATTTTTTTTGTAAAAAGTTTTTTATTTTTATTTAAAAAACGTTGCCCCACACTAGGAATTAATACTCATGTATCGTGGGTGCGTTCATAAACATTTAAATTCACATAACAAGACACCCAGACCCGGAACAACTATCTGTAGGCAATACAAATATTTGTTCCGTGCGGGGATCGAACCCGCGACACGCAGCGCAGCAGCCGAATGCTCAACCACTACGCCAATCGTGCCGCCAATCTATAAGTAATAAGGTTTTTTTTTACTATTGGCAGTTGTCTATGACGGTCATTATTCGATATAATATCAAGCAATTGATGAATATTTGAGAGCAGTGGTGACCCAGTGTAATCAATAAGCTCCTAAGAAAATACTAATTATAGTCTAAAATAATCTAATTAAGATGATATAATTATGCAGTATTATAATTAGATTATTTAGGTTAGGCGACGGAGTAGCAAAACAATTTTCAAACGACTCACTCACTCACTCACACACACACACACTCAACCACCAACGACGCACCGACGACGCTACCGCTATCGGTAGCGTCGCCGCTGATTCTTCGAGTGCAAGTGAGTTGTTTTTGGCACCCTTTGATGCTTGGCACCCGGGGTGGACCATCCCTACTGCCCCCTCTTTACACCGCCACTTATCATGATTAGTTCAGCTCTGTAGTTTAACATTGAGAGCAGTGGTTATGATTTTTACACAAAGTAATTAAGCGTCTTTCTGGCTTTGAATCCCCGACCTACGACACGTACCGAAGTCACACGACACTTAAGGCGCTATTAGCTGCCAATGACCTTGAGTGGTTAGCTTGCGTGTTCTGCGCTGAGCTCACGTAACGCGTCGTTTGTCCATCCAGTAATAGGACTCGCCCATCAAAGAGTGCTGTCCGAAATTAGACGCATTATTAATTTATTACACATAAAAAAGCAAGTATTAAACTAAAACACTGAGACTAAATTGTAAATAATTAAATTATCTTTAAAATGGTGAAGGTTTCATAAAAATACGCTTTATAGTTTTTGCGTGATCAAAAATCAATTTTTTATCCGAGTTAGTCATAACTTTACAATTTAATTACACTATGTAATAAAAATATAATTTTAAACATTCTGAGATCAAATTACGAAGGAAATTGTCTAGAGTAACATATATTTTTTTCATGGAAATAAGACAAGTCGTTCAGACGTGATGTTCAATTAAAAACCATTAAAAGTCGTTTAACTGCGCCTTAAAATCAAATTACCAACAGCAAAAGCGGAAAACGGGAACGTTCTGGACAAATAGCGGATATTACCTTGTTTTTAGGGTGTGAAATCATCGGATGACAGATCCCGCTCTGTGTACGGGAGGGCGTGTCAGAGTCTTACTGACTAAAATCCACCCGTGTTCTTTTTTTTTTTTGGGGGTGGGAAATCATCCTATGACTTCTTCCGCTCTAGGGTGGAGCGGAAGGGCATGTCAGACTCTTACTGACTAAAACCCACTCCTGTTCCTCCCTGCCTTGAGTGCCCAGGGGCGAGGTAACTCTTTCGAATTTATCCTCAACCCCCGGGCAGGCATCGGCCATGATGGGCCTCGTCCCTATTGCTGACAACTCTTTGAGGCGCGCATGGAACACTACGCGCCATCGACTCTCGGGCCTGGTGCTGATAGGGCGGCGAGTTACCCACTACTCGCCGTCCGCAGGCCCGGGTACCCGTGTTCCTTCCATTGTCTTTTGCGATCCACGGCCGCGGTGACTCTATTGAACACGCCCGCAACCCTGGCAGGCATCGGCCCTAGCAAGCCTCGTCAAGAGTAAATACCTAACACAATAATTATACAGGGTGTAAAAAGCCACATCACATAGCCGTCAACTACGCATACTGTACATCCAACAAAGTCACTTGGTGTAAAAATTATTGCTGGGAAACTTTTATTTTTGGGTATGAAGAACAAAACTATTTTAATTTCGCGCAATGTAACGCGAACCCAGGCAAGCGGAGTTAAACCCCACCCCTTCGCTCTAAGTCGCGTAGGTATTTGTCAGATACGTTTGATAATCATTGCGTTTTTGTAACTTTGAATGCGTAATTTCGAAAATTCGAAAAAAATATCGAAAATCAGGTAATGTTTGTTTGAAAAAAAATCAATATCTCCAGAACCAGTGGATTCCCAAGTTCCCAAAAAAATATCCAAATAATGGGTAGAATATGTGGCTTTCGGCTTCGGAAACTGTCTTTTTACACCCGATGACCCGATATAATAATTTATTTACTGACACACACAAGTAGAAAAAAAAAACTTTAAATCAATCAAGAAAAATCAAAATCAATTAACTAAAATTACCCGAGATTATCAATAAAATAAAATTAAAAGTCCGAGTTAAAAAAGGAACTAAAAATTATAATCAGTTAAAACATAATATCTTTCATACAATCTTAACCTTATCGCAGTTGTCTCTTTTTGCCTATTAGCCTCTCTTCTGTCTCCTGCTCGATGTGGAGGGAAGTGGAAATTATGTTTTTCTTATCTCCGCTCCTCTCCTCCGCTGTCCTTTTCAGATTAATTTCGTTCCGGGATTCAAGACAGTTGAATCGTTTTTCCAGGACTCGTCGAGCTTTAATGAACTTGCAGTGGTCGGGAATAGCGTTGCGGGCTTGTGCCATTAAAATAAATCTTTAATACAATACAAAATCACAGAGCGTGGAAAACCTCGTATTAAAAAACTCACAAATAGGTGCTTCATTTTTATGGGTAACGACCAAATCTTCTAGATTGAATACCAAGCGTGGAGCATCTCTTTGGGTTCCAGGCTGTGGATGGAAGCCTGGTTCCAGTAGACGCAGGATAGCTGGAGCCAGGGCTTGTAGGGGCTCAGTCTCTGGTCGTGAATGAGGGTCAGTCTTGTGAGCCACTAGGTACGTGAAGTATACATCTTCAAGGCACTTGGTAAGCTTTCTTTAGTATCATTGGGATGTAATCCGCTGAAAGGACGAACAAAACTATCTGTTTAGGTTTTTCGTATCTTGTTCTTTCTAAGAAGGGTAATTAACAGAGGTCGGAATTAGGTAGAGTTATTTATGTACTTACGCTGATTTCATACAGCGAAAGAATAAAGTGGATATGCCTCAAATCCCGAGATTAATTTTAAAGAGCAGAAAATTTCGTGATTTATTAGATAAAATAGCTATTAAGAGACCGTACACGAAATTTTGCCAATTTCGCTGATTTACGTGGTTTTATAGACGTGATTTTACAGTTAAAATAATATATTTCTAAAAGTTTTAATGCAAAACTTGAAATATCGTTTTTAGAATTTATTATGATCTAATGTATCACCACGATTTAGAGTTATGTTGCCAATTTAGCGACTTTGTCGCTACAAATGGGCTAATAGTATTTTTGTATGTGTTTAAATTATTATTTAATTTCCCATGGTCCCTTTCCCAGAAAAATAAAATCTTTTTTTTTTTGTTCCGCTCCTGGTGGAATCAGATTTAAAAGACTGTATAGCGACTTTTGATATTCTGTCTAGGTACTCGAATTTGTAAGAGTTGGCAATACTGTCGACTTAGAAGCCCGATTTAGGAGTCCGATTTAGGATAGTGTAATCGCTCGCTTCCTACTTCTCTCTCACCTCTGATAAGGTAGCCTGAACCGCTGAGGTACCTCAGAGAGCGATCCTCACGAAATAACTCCTGGATGTATCCACTTATCCAGTTTTGTGTTCCCTTCTCAACTTATGTGTGTCACTGAAGCTGTACCCTGAAACTCGTGGAATGGTCCCAATTTTTCACGCCCTAGTTCATCACTTGTGGCTTCGAATCACAGCCCTTTGATAGATTCTATCTTTGCACGTGTAAGCAGGCACACCAGTTATGTATGGAGGCTTATTTAATTTGGCTTAGTGTTTATGCTTGAGTTCGTTTTTAATGGCATAATTGAGTGTGCTAGCTAACAAGTGGCGGATTATTTAATTTTACGATTATATTTTAGACGATATATCTTTATTTTTCTGTTTTACGTACGTTACATACACATATGTTAAGATTGTTGCATATAATTATATAGATTCAAGTTCTTCAAACTTAACAGACAGATGTGTTGCTGGGGAGTTTGTTGGCCACTTCTTCTTCACAGCTAAAACACTAGGAAGTGGTGACGGGCGGGCGTTTTTGGGGGACTGTCTTTATGTAGAACTTTGACGTTTAAAATGTGCTGGCTCTTAGCCTAGTTTGAATAAATGACTTTTGATTTTGATTTGATTTCATATAGATCTGATGATAAGTTTCGGAGACAGACAACGGAACTCTTCAAAAAATTACAGCAAATCAACAATCAGTCAATTGCTACTATTGCATAAATATGCATTGTTAACACAATTTAATAGGGAATCACAACTAAGTGAAAAATAAAAACTTTTTAAAAAAACAAAAATAGAACTGACTTCCAAAAAAAAACAAAAACAGTGCAAAATAACTTTCATTTCGGAAGTCGGTGTCAAAAAAACGAAGGAAAAAAACCAGAAACACCGACTTCCGAAATTAAAGTTATTTTGCACATATTTTGTTTTTGTTTTGGAAGTCGGTTCTATTTTTTTGTAAAAAAGTTTTTATAAGAGCTCTAAACCGCGAGTAAAACAAAAATTTAAAGTCAATATTTCACACACTTAAACCTACATAGGAACTTATGAAACTTTAGAAGATACTAGCTTCCACCAGCGGCTTCACCCGCGTGGAATTAGTGCATCCCCCGTTATAAACTTTCAACCCCTTTTTCACCCCCATAAGGGTTGAATTTCGAAAAACCCAGTCAGGACTTTAGATTTTATACATACAGATACAGGGTGTAACGAAAATGAGTGGTCATATTTTAAATACCTCCGACCAACTGCCACCAAGAAAGTATAGACTTCCGAAAAAATAACCCTCAATTGGGTCGCGCAGCCGGGTAAAAATAGACTCCCCATACTAACTTTAATCAGCTGATCATAAACTGGTCCGAAAAGACCAATTTTGACCAAAAAAAGAAACGGGCAGAAGCGTTATCTAAAATATGACCACGCATTTCCGTTGCACCCTGTATCTAACACACACTGTGTGTTCTGTATCTGCACAGATCTAATTGGTTGTTTCCTATGGAAAAGAAGCGGCAGTAAATCTTTAAAAAGTACTGGCAGTAAACCTTTAAAAATCACCGGTTGTAAACCTTTAAAATTTACCGGCAGTATACCTTTAAAAGGTACCGGCAGTAAACCTTTAAAATGTACCAGCAGTAAACCTTTAAAAGTACCGGCAGTAAATCTTTAAAAAGTACTGGCAGTAAACCTTTAAAATCACCGGCAGTAAACCTTTACAAAGTACCGGCAGTAAAACTTTAAAAAGTACCGGCAGTAAACCTTTAAAAACCTATTGACTGGAAAGCCTAAGATGCTTGTTTACACAAAAGCAGCACCACACTGGACTGTCAAAGTCAACTTCTTACGTGTATTGATAGAGAGCTCGACTGACCCTCTAGATAACGGTCTTCCTGTAAAAACTAGAAATTCTTCCTGCCAGGGTTGCGGGATTTTTCGAAAGATATACCGCAGTCCTAACATGCAAAAGGCAACTGAACGAACATGGGTGGGTTTTAGTCAGTAAGAGTCTGACACTCGCTCTCGCTCCCAGAGCGGGACAAGTCATTTGATGATTTCCTACCCTCAAAAAAAAAACGATACAATTTTTTTAGTGATGACTCATAGCATGCTAAGTACGAGAACCATGACCACAAACACGAACCGGTAGGAGCAGGAGCTCTGGTCTTAGGGATAACTGCGATTTTTTGACTGAGAAGTAAAGGAATGTTACCAATAAGTTCAGCATTGCGATTCTCCCTCACCAGCGTTTCGAGCATCCAAGGGTTCACCATCACGCCATACTCTGTCTTGGACAAGAACTGAGCCTGAGGACACTGCTCCAAGGTCCACTTGATCATCAGCGCGGTCTTCAGGGTCTGGTTGAGATGGTGGTCGTGGAAGTCGAAGACTATTTGGTCATCGAAGTTAGAGGCTTCTTCGCAGTTGTCGACCTGTGGTGATGGTAACGACTGCACACTGAATGCAGCCCAAAACTAATGGTGCTATTTGTCCCGTATAGTTCCATTGACATTATGATTCCCTTGTGAGAGAAGAATCATAATGTCATTTGAACGTCATACTCGTCCTAGGGGAGGAGGTTCGTCAGTCGTCAAATCTACCTAAACTTTTCTCTACTATCTTGGGGTCGGCTTCCAGTATAACCGGATGCAGCTGAATACCAGTATTTTACATGGAGCAACTGCCTATCTGACCTCCACAACCCAGTAACTGAGTAATACGATACCCCTTGGTAGGACTGGTTTTCAGACTTTCGGGCTTCTGACGACCCGTAGCGACTGTCAAAGATCCACGATTGACAGCCCGGACCAATGAGGCACGGAGGAGTCTCGGTATGTAAAGATGGTCACCCATCCATGGACCAACCCCAGCACGCGTATCTTAACCTGATGGATCGACCCGTTTCTTTTTTTTTGGGGGTTTGGGAAATCGTCCAGTGACTTCTCCCGCTCTAAGGTGGAGCGGAAGGGCGTGTCAGACTCTTACTGACTAAAACCCACCCCTGTTCCTCCCTGCCCTGAATGCCCTCTTTCGAATTTATCCTCAAACCCCGGGCAGGCATCGGCCATGACGGACCCCGTCATGTTTGCTGACAACTCTTTGAGGCGCGCGAGAAATACTACGCGCCGTCGACTCTCGGGCCTAGTGCTGATCGGACGGCGAGTTACCCACTACTCGCCGTCCGCAGGCCCGGGTTTACGGTGACCGGAGATCGTCTCGCGGTGCCGGAAGCCCCTGGTGTCTCCTGCGGCGGCTGCTGCTTAGGGCGACTTCGTTGTTGACTCTATCACCAATGCCGCCTCCCTCTTCGCGAGCATTACTGCTTCGCAGAAGGAGGAGACGGCTTCCCATTCCCTCTCGCTCCGTACCATGGCCTGAACCAGGGCCGGGCGTGAGAGGTCGCTGCCGCCTATCTCATCCACGAGGACACGGCGGTGCTCTGCCCAAGCGGGGCAAACCTCCACCGTATGCTCCAACGTGTTTTTTTGTTATTACTTTAGTCACGAGCTCCTTCTGTTATACAGTCGTATCAACAGCAATATGCATTCTTCTACTTCTTCGTATCGATGATTCCGAAATGTGTTTTGACCAAACTTCAGCCGCGTTAGCATTTGACTCGTAAAAGTTTATTAAAGTGCAGGTGTTGTTGCAGAGAAGGTACTACGTCCCAAACAATGTCTCACAAGAGGTGAGACATTGTTTGGGACGTAGCTCCGCAAACGCATTGTGGCTCATTGGAGTACCCCCATTCGACTAAGTTGTGCTTGCAGCGGCTGCGGCGGCGTTCTATATATACCGAGATCGTGTGTTATAAACACCACCCAACGCTCACAACCTCTCCCGATCCACGTATATAGAGCCTTACGCATTCTGGATGTAGCTAACCATTTGTTGAGACCAATCGCAATTTCGCCCCATGACGAAGTACGTCGGCTGCAAGAAACCCCAGGTCTCGCGCACCGCTCCCCGAACATCTCGTTGGGTGAGGAAGTGGCCACCAGAACAACCACCTGCGCGTCATCCAGGTTACTACAGGGTGGTGTCATTGGCTCGACCAGGATCTGACTGAAAATGAAACCGATGTTAAGGAGGATCTTGAAAGATAACTATCTTCTACTTGCTGGAAAATGAGAAATGTGAATGTGTGTGTGTGTGTTGTGTGTGTGTGTGTGTGTGTGTGATGTGTTGATGTGAATGATTCCCTGTTCACTCCCGTTGCCTATTCCACTGGAGCCGTGCATTTTTTTCGGGACATGACGTAGCCTATGGTTTGAAGCAACAGTGTAGCTTGAAAGTAATATTTTAACGATCTTCACGTGCGCCGTGCAATGTAACGAACGTTGTAACAAGTAATGCAACACTCCAGGAAGTCGTCGTCGTTGGAATTCCATCAGCCTTTTAATGTCCGCACTGCTGGGGCACAGGCATAGTTTTATTCCGCCAAGCCCATGGCATCATCGGATCACTAGACGTACGGCGATGCGCCACCGGTACATGGTGGACAACCCACCCACACTGGAGTCAGTCACGTCTGGAGTTGTCTATTACACGGACCTTGTGGAAACTAGAACGAATTTCCGTGCGTTCAAGCGTTTTTGCCATACCTATTATTGGAATCAAGTGTAACAGCTCACAATTTTAGGACCCAATAATATTAGTGTTTTTAACCAGTGGTGCTTGGCAACTGGGCTTAGCCCAGTTGTAAAAACCCCGTTTGTGCCTAATGGCCTAGTTTTGTTCTGTCTCCCGGTTGATTAGGAGGGAAGTGGAAATTATGTTTTTCTTACTTCTCAGCTGTCTTTTCTGATTAATTTCGTTGCGGGACCCAAGACAGTTTAATCGTTTCTCTGAGACTCGTTGAGCTTCATTGCCTCGGCGTTTGTTCTGGTGGTCGCCACTGTTGATTCTGGCTTACAGAAGCTACAGTGGTTTGGGAATTAGTGTGGCGGGTTTGTCCCAAAAAAAAAAAATACCCACCCACACGCACAAAACGTTTTGGGAACACATTCATTGTGCGTGTGTTTCCTGATAGCTAAAATCTGGGATTCTATTCACAAGAGTGAATTAGTTACTTCTAGGCAAGCGTGTTTCATTGTCTACCACATCATCGCTTACCTTCAGATGATAGATAGCAGTAAAATGCGAGTTTATCGATAATAAAAAAAAATATTCCGAAATGTATTGTAAAAAAGTTTGGGTCGACTTCCAGTAGTTCCAGTCCCGCCGGATGCAGCTGAGTACCAGTATTTTACATTGGGTGACTGCCTATCTGCCCTTCACAACCCACTAACTGGGTAATCAATTGCCAGATAATAGGATCTTGTTTAATTTTTGAAGTGAAAACTTCTTAGGCGCGTTGGGCATTTTTAAGATAGGAAAAAACAATTGAACTCAAGCGACACCGTGACCGACTGTCATAGTGCGTCACCGTCACTCACTTTGTAGCACTCGTGTTTTTTTATTATGAATTTAGATCTTACGTATCTTTTTACGGCATTTTTAAAGGGAGCCCAAATTTTGGTTATTTTTGCGATTGAACCTACCGTTCTCGAAAACGGTAGGTTCAATGTTGTGTTTATGATTTTATATCTCGAATTGATCGCTACGCGCATCGTAGCACTCGTAGCGCATCGCGAGGCGCTTTGGGATGATATGCACGAAAAAGTGTCCCGTTACGCTCATTGTACTACGCATGTACCGCATCTATATTTCATCAATGTTTTGTTATGAAGTTGTCACGTTAAACTATCGTCCGTAAACCAACTTTACAGACAATAATTTTTTTTTTTGTTCATGTTTTCACTTCTGCCGGCACTCCTAGAGTGCTACTGTTTTTTTTTATTATTAATGAACCACGGGCCCACAGCTTTTTTTTTGTGGGGTGGGAAATCATCCAATGACATCTTCCGCTCTAGGGCAGAGCGGAAGTTCGTGTTAAACTCTTATTGACTAAAACCCACCCCTGTTCCTTCCCTGCCCTGAATGCCTAGGGGCGAGGTAACTCTGTTTCGAATTTTTCCTGAACCCCTGGGCAGACGGGCCCACATCTTTGACGGTATCCGACAAACATGACCTACCCAGTCCCTATTCAGGCTTGCTGCTTTTTGAGCTATGTCGGTAATAAGTTAGTTTAATAAAAAAATCTAATTACGCCGTCAGTTAGATTACCAATAAATATTGGACTCGTATTTTTTCATTTGTCACATAAAAAAATGAGGACGATGTATGTATGTATGTCAGGCTGGTTTCCTCCAACTCCACGCTCAAGGCGCGGACGATACAGTACGTTGAAGTTTTGCATGCCGTCAACCCTTGAAACACTTTCTTAGTCATTTTTTATTGGTTTGGTAAAGCACAGCGGACTAAATAGGATTATTATTTTTATACCCAGTAAATATCTCTATTTAAGTTCTTGAAAAAACGGTGAAGGAAAACATCGTGACGAAACCGGCATGTCTTAGAACCAAAAATTCGAAGACATGTGACATCCACCAACCCGCATTGGGCCCGCGTGATAGATAACTGCCCACACCCTCTCACAGAGAGGAGGCCTGTGCCCCAGCAGTGGGGACATTAAAAGGCTGATGATGATGATGGTGAAGTTCTGAAGCGCAGCGTGGTGTTTCTTATACAGTTAGACAGTTTAACATTAAGTTTAATATAATGTAGCAAGACCAGCACTCTCTCACAGTGAGGAGGCCTATGCCCCAGCAGTACGGAAATGAAAAGGCTGATGATGATGATAATATAGCAAGACTCGAGCCCCGACACAGCTAGACAGGGTGGCAGCAGACCGACTAGAAGATGACGGAACACCTTGGATTGCTTCTTGGCGAATTGGCGTGAAGAAGCACAGCTCAGAGAGAAGTGGGTGGGATGGGGGAGGCCTTAGCCCAGGAGCGGGACAGTTAACTAATGTCCTTAGTAGCCGGGAAGCATAGTCGGCATTGTCTTCCCTACTGTTCCCAGAGACAGATTTGGCCAACCTACTCTGGATTCTTTGACCAAATTCTTTTGTTTCTTGGTTCTGGCGGTCAGATAGGCAGTAGCTCCATGTAAAATACTGGTAGTCAGGTGCATCCATCCATCTATACGCACAAAGCGTTTTGAGAACAAATTTATTGTGCGTACAGCTAGGGAGTGGAATTCCCTACCGGAGTCTGTGTTTCCTGATAGCTACAACCTGGGAGTCTTTAAGTCACGAGTGAATAGGCTTGCCTAGAAGCAAGCGTGCTCCATCTTCGACCGTATCATCGCTTACCATCAGGTGAGATAGTGGTCAAACGCGTGCCTATCAACAATAATAAAAAATAAAATAAATCCTTAAGACTGGAAGTCGACCCTAAATTAGTTATAAAAAGGCTAGATGGATGGTAGATAGATTTAATACACTATTTATTGTACACCAATACAGTTTCACAACTCTTATACTAACTGTAATTAAAACAAAAACTCGTAACTAAATAAAACTTAAAATCTCGCGTCAAAAAATTCCTCCGCATCGCTGTCTACTGGAAGTGTACCCAAAATACTGGCGGCATTGCCACGTCGCGTTGTATGGCTGTGCTTAACCTCTGGCCATTACTTACATTATCTTAAATCTATGGGAACAATGACGGTCTTATAGCTAACAGCGATGTCTAACAGACAACCTTTGGATAGACTAACAGAATTTAAAATTAAAATAAAAACTGGCCAAGTGCGAGTCGGACTAAAGCATTAAGGGTTCCGTAACATAATACAAACATATACTTCTTGTTGCCATTATTAAGATCGAGCAAAAAAAGCAAAAAAGAACAACGTTTCTAGTAGGGGAGCCACCTTTAGTTTTTAATATAATTTTATTATTTGTTGTTATAGCGACAACAGAAATACACATTCTGTGAAAATTTCAACTGTCTACGTATTACGGATCATGAGATACAGCCCGCTGACAGACATACAGATGGACGGACGGATGGACGGACAGTGGAGACTTAGTAATAGGGTCCTGTTGCTTACCCTTCGGGTACAGAACCCTAAAAAAGGGGTATTCTGCGGTGTACTGCTAGTACCTATTTAAATTAACCAAATATAAAATGTAGTGTTTTACTAAAACAGTGCGCTCTTCGAGCATCGACTATGTGAGCTAGCAATGTTTCATGTGAGCAATGTTACATGTGAGATAGGGTTACAAAATCTAGTGTTCTCCCCAAACGTTATTAATTCAGGTAAGCGTGTGTTTTCATAACATTTAGGTACATCGAAAACAAACGATGGCCGGTAAGATGGCGCTTTTAAACCTAGGCCACAATGTACGAGCACTATTTGCAAAAAGCCAATGTTCAGTGGACTTCAATAGGCTAGAGGATGAGGACTGTTTACTACAGGTGTCATTGTCATCAAGAAATATTTTTTATAATTTTATTTTAAATTCTTCAGCACACAGAAATAATTAAAATACAAGTTGGAAAGTTTAGGCGAGCTCTTCAGCTCGACTAAACTTTCCAACTTGTTGGGCATTACATTAAATCAAAATCTCAGACACCCCAACTATTTTAGTTGTTATAAGTTCAGAAGACAAGTCACCTGTGGTTTCCCACTGCTGGGCAATGGTCTCCCATAGCCTTCACTCTTATCGGTGTGTAAATTCGATCCCGGACGAGCCTCCAAATGTAGGGATCGATGTAAATAAGAAGCAATATCGTCTTTTAACTTCTTCCTATATTTTATATTATTCGTGCCGTATTTTCTTGATCTAATCGTCCATCTTCTCTTCTGTTACTCTTGCACAGTTTTGTCATACCCATCCTCTCACATTCCTACTATCCTGTGTCAATCTGCCTAGCCTTTTCGCAACTATCTTGGGGTCGGCTTCCAGTCTAACCGGATGCAGCTGAATACCAGTATTTTACATGGAGCGACTGCCTATCTGACCTCCACAAACCAGTTACTGGGTAATGCAATACCCCACGGCTTACCAAGGGGTGTCGCATTACCCAGTAACGATCCGTAACGACTGTCAAAGATCCACGATTGACAGCCGGGACCAACGGCTCAACGTGCTTTCCGAGGCACGGAAGAGTCTCGGTATGTTAAGATGGTCACCCATCCATGGACCAACCCCGGCAAGCGTAGCTTAACCTGTTGGACCATCCTAAGTGATGGAGATGAAAAAAAGGCCTGTCCCAGACCCTTCCATAGTTCACGATCGTGAGCTTTTCTCCTCCATGTCGTGCCTGCTGACGATCTTCCTCATTTTCCTCATGGGGTCTTTCGGATACCCATCCGTGACGTCTTTGACCCATTTTTCTATTTTGCTTCTGATAGTGACCTGCTCCACTGTTTCTATGGGTACTACTTGAAATAGTAACCCGGCCCTGTTTCACAAGGGCACAAATTATGCATTCAAACTTTCCTCATAAATTATTCCGGCTGTTGGTGACAACCGCATGAACATCTGTTCAGTAGTTTTAGAGCTTATCGCGAACAGACAGACAGACAGACGCGGCGGGGTACTTTGTTTTATAATATATTCTGATGTGACGTCTGTAAAATTAGTTTTTGGTCCTTTAATTTTCTACTAATTTACGTGAATGGGAATTTTAAGGAAAACATGAGAAAGCAAATAACTTTCCTTAATACAATTGTTTGGCTAACACCGTCATCGTTGCTTATCGCCACGAAATATAAATCAGTTGAGTACATCGAGCTACATATTTTGATTAAAAACCAATAAAGGAATGTCTCTATCAATACGTGTGTCCACTGTATTGATATTTACATAATAAACGGTTATGATAAAAAAAAGAAAAGGGAAATAAAAAAACACGACTAAAAATACAACCAACAAGGTTCAAGCAAATTACTTTTCAAGCAGTCAGGTGCAGTTAATGATATTTGTTTTAGTTCAATCACAGATTTGATGCCACCACACGTGAGACTAATAAAAGTTTGTTTAAATATTTTTTTATAGATTAAAAGAAGCTCTAAAACGCACTTTATTTATTTTTTCGTGTTCTTTATTGAGGTCGTTAGTAAGTTACAGATAAACCTAAAGAAAGTACTAAAAAAGGGGAAGTTTAAAAAAACTATAAAACACTCTTTATTTTTTTTTCGTGTTCTTTATTGAGGTCGTTAGTTAGTTACAGATAAACCTAAAGAAAGTACTAAAAAAGGGGAAGTTTAAAAAAACTATAAAACACTCTTTATTTTTTTTTCGTGTTCTTTATTGAGGTCGTTAGTTAGTTACAGATAAACCTAAAGAAAGTACTAAAAAAGGGGAAGTTTAAAAAAACTATAAAACACTCTTTATTTTTTTTTCGTGTTCTTTATTGAGGTCGTTAGTAAGTTACAGATAAAGCTAAAGAAAGTACTAAAAAAAGGGGAAGTTTAAAAAAACTATAAAACATAATTAATTTTTTTTTTCGTGTTCTTTCTCAGCAATCTCTTCATTTCATATCATGGGAATGCATACAAAATAACTAGACCGCCATGTTATGGATTCCGCCATATTGGATTTAGAATGGCGTCACTTAACTAACTAACCATGCATTGTCATCTAAACTATAGGTACGCAGTATTTTATATGGTGCGACTGCCTATCTGACCTCCACAACCCAGTAACTGGGTAATACGATACCCCTTGATAAGACAGGTTGTCAGACTTTCGGACTTCTGACGACCCGCGACGACAGTCAAAAATCCACGATTGACAGCCGGGATCAACGGCTTAACGTGCTTTCCGAGGCACGGAGGAGTCTCGGTATGTAAAGATGGTCACCCATCCATGGACCAACCCCGGCAAGCGTAGCTTAACCTGAAACGATCGACCCGTGCGGCTGTTATTACTTTAGCCACGAGCTTCTCTCAATTAAATGTGTACTGTAGGACCCCAAAGCACCAGTACGGCCTGCAGGGATCCTAGGACGTTCTAGTAAGTTCAGGGTAGAGGTCTCACTCGCTGGCAACGCGAGAGTGTGAAAAGAAAGAGGGATAGGGATACTCTAAATAACTATATTGGTAATCACGGCAAAATACAAGTACCCACTTCGGCTAGGCAAGCAGAACTGATCCTTAAAACAAATGTGATGCCTACACATTCAATATTCAAATGGCTCTCCAATAATCTTAACATCCAGCTGAAGGCCGGTACAGACCCGCTGAGTTTAGGCAGTGTCTACAATCGTCACAGTACACATAAGCCATTTCAATTAAGTGTGTACACAGAATTTCGTGTCCTTGCTGTTGAGCATTGAAGAGTGCCTTTATCTGGGGCGAATCCTGGATGATCATTCAGGTCATGCTTACCATAAAAATACATTGTCATTGAAATTGGACCACCATGTAAAAATTCAACTCCGTAGGACAAGAGGAATTGGTTCTAATTTAGTTTGCAAGATTTAACCCGAACATACAAATACATACAAACGCAAGTTAGTTATAAGCTTTTAAAATAAACCTAGCCCTGTAATTATGCAAAAGACTCAACAAGGCTGGACGAGTGCCGTTATTACCTTGTTGAGCGTTTGGCATAATAAAGTTCGTGTCGGCAAGAAAGAAGGATAAAACAGCTCTGCCCAACCCTTCGCATAATGAAGTGTTGTATCTAATTATTTAAGCAATTTATCCCGAAATTACTGGCGGTGACGTCATCGTCAAGACTGGACGTCGCGTCCGAGTGTCACCGACGATGATGGCCAAAACCGAAGCTATCTCCTAAACAATATATCAACATAGTTTTTTTTAAAGGTTGGGAAATCATCATATAACTTCTCCCGGTCTGAGTGGAGCGGGAGGGCGTGTCAGACTCGTACTGACTAAAACCTACCCGTGTTCCTTTGACTGCGTGTGCGTTCCAGAGCCGAGGTGACTTTTTCAAACAGGTGTGGGCTCGGCTCGCCCCTTGGATCTTGCCCCTTTCGATTAAAATGTTCGACTCACTCCGTTTTATTATTATCTTGGTGTAACGACTCGCCCCTTGCAAAGGGGCGAGTTGAAAATTGATGTTTGAATAATTATTTTGGAGTATCGATTCGCCCCTTGCGACATTTCCTTAGAAATTGAACCAAAAAAGGTATGGTGAGACAAAAAAATCACACATTATAAATAACGCCATGTTTGATTACTTTAATAACTCTATCTGTAATCTCACCGGGGTATTCCTCGAAACGCACCAACGATGAAACATTTAGAAGAGCAAAAGATTCGTAATAAATGATATCGATAGACGTTTTAAAATTCAACTGTCCTAACAAAGTATGTCAGGATCGTAGCACGTGGCGCTCTATAGTTTCTGTCTAGGTTACCAAAAAAAAAATTAATAAAAAAAAAATTCCGAGTGCAAAAGAACAATTAACTAAAAAGTTCCAAACAAGACACTTTTCAAGCAGTCTGATGCAGTTGGTAGTAGTTTTGGTTCAATTATAAATATCAACATCAATTCAGCCGAAAGACGTCCGCCAAGGCCTCCCCCAAGTGTCGCCACAACCTTGTGGGAGGACTCAACGCTGCGTGTTTTGGAACCTCCATGCTACCAATAAGTAATTGTTTCTTTTTTTCAAAATTCATATAGCCCATGACACTCATCAAACTCAATCTTATGATACCTTATTGGTTGAAATCCATCCAGCCGTTTAGGCTAGATGGATTTCTTTAGGGCGTTACAAAGAAAAATACATACATACAAACTCTCGAAAAACATTACCCTCTTTCGGAGGCAGTCGGGTAATACATGATCCTGTCAATATTAAGTACATAACTATAGCTACAAATGTGCTATCGGTAGACGAGAGCTTTCCTTCCTTGTTTCACACAGACACAATTGCATTGCCTCGTATTATTATTTCACTAACGGGTATTATAAACCTAAATCTTCGACATGAATCACTCTGTCTATTAGTGAAAACAGCATGAAAATCCGTTCAGTAGTTTTTGAGTTAATCGCGAACAGATAGACAGACAGACACGGCGGGGGTCATTGTTTGATAAATAATAATTATTTCATAAATTCCAGTGACAAGTACTTTCCACTACAACTCTATCGGATGAGTACACACAGAACTCCAAACTCGAATATTTGATATCAATAGATAAAAGAAGACTTATCGACGTAAACCTTATCTTGAGTCCCTTCGGCATATTAGCGGCCCAGCCAGTGTGAGTTAGATACCGTGCCGCGCCAGTCGCCATGATACTCGTGCACTTTAGATTCATGTGTTAGCTGGACAAACTATTATGCTCGTTCTGATGCTGAAGATCATAGTTCGGAAGGTGTTCGCCACCGTCAAGTACTTTGGTGAGGAGGTTTTCTGTTTTAAAGTTCAAAGAGTGAAGTGATGTGTAAAGTTGCTCTATAAGTGTAAGGGTTGTTCTCCACCAGTTGCGAGGTAGTCATAAATATAGCTTTAATTATTTTTGTGTTATTGGATTGCAAACAAGCTGAAAGTCTACCTGTTGGTAAGTCATCGCTATCTTAATGCCAGCCATACACGCTACGGTTTGCCGGAGAGGTCTGCCTGTGCAGGTGTACTTGTGCAGTTTTTAGAACCTATAATACACAAACAAAATAACGCTCGGGTAGCCGAAGGATGCGAGACACACAGGACCAGTCGTTGTGGCGACACTTGAGGAAGGCCTATGTCCAGCAGTGGACGTCTTTCGGCTGAAATGATGATGATGATTGTTGAGTTAGAATCGTTGTATATGTGAAGTAGTCAACATGTACTTATGCATGTATGTATGTGCCATAATATTAAGTAAAAATTGTTCTTTAAAACCAGTCGCAAATAAATAATCATAGCGCAAACACGTATTTCGATTACCCAAACTCCTCACAAGGAAAAGTGAACCTTCAATCTAGGAACATATGGTCGACATCGGGCCGGATACGTCTTGTTCGACTTACGACGTTACATTCGGGTCGAGCGGCGAGCCGAGAACAAAAGAAAGAATATGTTTTAAAAAACAGATGTTCAATTTCAAACCTCATTAGTGAAAGTGATAATAACAAGACTATAATATTTTAAATTACATAGATACGAAGAAACGATCTATTTTACAGCAAATTGAAGGCTTATTACAACGAATATGGCAAGTACACCGGAACAACTACTAAATGTGTTAGAAGATGCAGCTAAAACACAAGCAAATCTTAAGAAATATCCGAAACAACGTTTATCAAAGGGATACATAGAAACACGGATTAAAAAAATTGAAGAATATTGGTCTACGTACAAAAATGCACATATGGAACTAGTGAAGTGTGTTCCGAAAGCGAATCGACAAGACATTCCATATTTTGTAAATGAAGATTACTTTGTTTAGGAAGATTTATATGTTTATTTAATAGCCGATCTTAATGATTTACTGAGTACATACAGCAAGCCGGCGCCGCCGCGCCGGTACAAATGCAAGCTAACAATAACAACAGTGGTTCGGGACCATCCATGGAGGTGCAAGTCAAGTTACCGAGGATTCAACTTCTAACGTTCTCAGGTATTTACAATGAGTGGCCTGCTTATCAAGATCTAATTACGTCATTAGTGCACGATAACCCAACATTAAATAAGGTACAAAAGTTACACTATTTGAAAGGCAGTCTTACGGGAGAGGCCCTGTCACTCTTAAAGCAAGTGCAAGTTACAGAAGTGAACTATGACGAGTCGTTTAGTATGCTCAAAGCACGTTTCGGTAACAAGCGCATTATTATTAATTCAATACTAAAAAGATTGTTTACCCAGAAGAAGATATCTGTGTAAATAACGTTAAATCGATATTGGACACGACCACAGAATGTCTGAATGCACTGAAAAACCTGAACGTAACAACGATCTCCTGGGATCCGCTTATCATATTTTTAGTTGTTCAAAAATTGGACCCATAGATGCATCGTGAATGGGAAGATGTTGCTTACGTGGATAATATCGATGAGTTACTCGTACCTAAGTGGGATGCACTTAGTAAGTTCCTACAATCGAAGTTCCGTACGCTTGAGCTTGTCACGCCTCCCAACAGAGAGAAACCTACACCTAAGGGAAAAGAATACGCTGTTCACGTATCAACTTCAAATACTGCGACCTCTTAGAAACAAAGAAGCTGCGCTATGTGCAAAGAAGACCACACATTGTGTCATTGTGAGGGTTTTATCAAACTTAACCCAACAGGTAGGTGCCAGTACCTTAAAAAACATAATCTATGCTATAATTGTCTGGCCCCTGGACACTCAGCTTATAGATGTCGCCTGAAGATGTCCTGTCGTAAATGTCAAAAACGTCATCACACGCTCACGCATCAATCCACGCCCATGACGTCACCGAATCAGCCAGACAATAAGAACCAACCAGATAAGGAAGTTGAAACTCATCAAGATTCTGCAAAATCAGCCGAAAACGAAGTTGCGTACGCTTTCATCGCATGTCGCTGCTAATTTGTCCTTTGCATTACTGGCTACAGCCCTGTGTACCAGTGAGAAACCACGAGTCAGGACAAGTGACTGTGCTCCGCGCTCTGATTGACCACGGCTCCCAAGCAACATTTATGAGTGAAAGAGCGGCTCAGATGTTACGATTGAAGAGAACGCCTATCAATGGCACCATTACTGGAGTCGGCTCAACCACAACAAATGTTAAACATGCTGCAGAAATCGAACTACTATCCAGACACGACGCTTGTTTCAACCTGAAGGTCAAAACGTACATCATGTCTACGCGACTCACTGCCAAATTACCGTCACAAACCATCTCCACCAACACCTGGCTGCATCTACAAGGGCTTGCTCTAGCGGATCCAAGCTTAAATAAATCAGGACGAGTAGATTTATTACTAGGTGTTGACGTGTGTGCCCAAATAATGAAGGGTGAAATTATCAAAGGTCCCCCAGGAAAACCATGTGCTCAAAACACCACCCTAGGTTGGATCCTGTTTGGGAATGTGGAAAACAATCAACGTGGAGATGAAATTATTGTCATGCACCTCAATCTTGATTTAAACGATATGCTAAAACGAATGTGGGAACAAGATCCATACGATAAACAAGAACCCACAGCGGAGGAACGAAAGTGCGAGGAAATCTACGAAACGACAACTGCAAGAAATAAAGATGGACGGTATATTGTGACTTTACCAAAGAAATCAAACATGCTACTATCAACCTAAGGAGATACGAGAACAATAGCATTAAAGCGATTATATCAATTAGAAAAAAGATTCAAGAATAACCCAAAACTTAAGAACGACTATGCTACAGTCATGAAAGATTACGAAACAAATTACTTGGAAGAAGTGCCAACACAAGAAATGGCCAATCCATCTGTGTACCTCCCTCACCATGCTGTAGTTAAAGAAGATAAATAAACAACCAAATTAAGAACTGTATTCAACGCTTCTCAAAAAGGAACAAATAATGTATCACTCAATGACGAACTGATGGTAGGACCCCAGTTACAAGATGACATGAGAAGTCTTATCATGAGATGGCATATGAGGAAGGTTCGTTTCGTAGCTGATATCCAGAAAATGTACCGGCAAGTTGTAGTTAATGAAAAGGATAGAGATCTGCAACGAATACTGTGGAGAATGAATGATCAAGAACCGGTCAAGGACTACCGTCTTACCAGAGTCACGTTTGGAACTGCTTCTGCTCCTTACTTGGCAGTAAGGACCTTGCATCAAGTAGCTAGAGATGAAGGACAAAACCATCCTGAAGCTGCGGAAATTATAAGACGCGATTACTTCATGGATGACATGATGTCTGGTAAAGACAATACAAGAGATGCAGTAAAGGTGGCCAAGGAAATAGATGCTATACTACAAAAAGGCGGGTTCAAACTAAAAACGTGGTGTTCTAACGATGCTGACTTTCTTAAAGAGTTTGAAGAATCTGAAAGAAGCTCTCACGTCAAACTAGATATAACATTAGACGGAATCACACGAGCATTAGGATTACACTGGAACATGGGCAAGGATCGGTTTCAATACAGTCTGGACTTACCTGCTACGTCAAAGACCACTACGAAAAGAACAATCTTGGCTAATCTACAGCGATTGTTTGACCCATTAGGCTGGCTGGCACCTCGTGTTTTGCCTGCAAAACTTCTTATTCAGAGATTATGGATGCAAGGAGTAACATGGGATGAAGGAGTGGATGTAAATATTGCCGCAGAATGGAACAGCCTGCGATAATGTTTTCATCTATACTTACCTGATATTGAAGTAGACAGATGGCTTCATACTACGGAAACTAATATGAATATCGTCACTATCCACGGCTTTTGTGACGCGTCATTTCGAGCTTACGCTGCAGTTGCCTATTAAAGAGTGCGAACAGCCACGGGTGACGTTAACACCTCAATCATCGCGGCTAAAACAAAGGTAGCACCGACTAAACGTCAATCCTTACCTCGTCTGAAACTCAGTGGAGCTGTACTACTTGCTAGGCTACTGAAACAGATAAAGGAAGCAATGAATATACCCATCTTTCAGATATTCGCATGGACCGATTCCACTATTGTACTTTCTTGGCTATTCGGTGACCCTACAAGATGGAACAAGTACGTTAGAAACAGAGTAGTTGCAATACTTGACAACATCGGCAATCATAATTGGTACCATGTCAAGTCACCAGAAAATCCTGCTGACACTGCTTCGCGAGGACAATCCTTGCTAAACCTGAAAGATGATGAACTGTCGTGGAAGGGTCCAGAATGGTTGAGAGAAGGAGAAATCCAATACAGCAGACCAAAGGCGATGATGACAGACCTGGAAAGAAAGGAAACATTACAAGTTAATCTAAAGCTCAACAATAAGAAAAGTATAATTACAAATTTTAATAATTGTGACACATTACAAGAACCGCTTAAAATGACTGTACTGCAAAAGATTCTTAAAGGGAAGAAAATTAGAAAACAAAGACTCACCTGTAACCACGACGGAATTAGATGAGGCGCTGAAAACCTGCATAAGAGTAGCACAGATGGATATAGCTTTAAAGAAGAAATACAGCAACTAAAAATCAAGGTACAAATTAAAAGAAAGAGTAAACTAAAAAAATTATAACCTTACCTGGACGATAATGAAATCCTCAGGGTTGGCGGAAGACTGCGTCACTCTGACCTAAATAAAGATGGAAAACACCCGATTATTCTTAATAGTGATAACAATCTTACGGCTCTCCTCGTCGCCGATGCCCACGTGAAGACGCTGCACTGTGGAGTTCAAGTTATGCTCTGCTTCCTGCGAACTAGATTCTGGATCCTGAAAGCAAAGACTTTAGTTAAATCCAAAGTCAGAAAATGTCTTATTTGTGCAAAAGAAATCGCTACTGCTAGATCACAACAAATGGGAGACTTACCTCGAGTTCGAGTTACCCCTGTGAAACCTTTCTTGAATACAGGCATAGACTTCGCAGGCCCGTATCAGATTTTAATGTCTAGAGGCAGGGGTGCAAGGACGAACAAGGCATACATTGTTCTTTTTATCTGTATGTCGACAAAGGCGGTTCATCTAGAATTAGTAGGAGATCACATCCGATGCCTTTATCGCCGCCTTTCGAAGGTTTGTAGCCAGACGTGGAAGATGCGCTCATATATGGAGCGACCAAGGACGCAACTTCGTTGGGGCAAATAAGATACTTGCTGCAGATTGGGCTGAAGCCAAGTTATACTTCGATGGTCCAATCGCCGAGAAGTTAGCAATAGACGGAACTAAGTGGCACTTCACCCCAGCGTATAGCCCCCTCATGGGTGGACTTTGGGAGGCGGTCCACCCTAGAGCGGGAAGTCGTGTCGACTAAAACCCACCCCTGTTCCTTCCCTGCCCTGAGTGCCCAGGGGCGCGGTAACTCGATTTCGAATTTATCCACAAACCCTGGGCAGGCATCGGCCATGACGGGCCCCGTCATTATTGTAAGTAAGTTTAAATAATTTTACTGTGATTTTGTGTGTCTTTTGTGTGCACTGAATAAATGTTTTATCTATCTATCTATCTATCTATTGCTGACAACTCTTTGAGGCGCGCGTGGAACACTACGCGCCGTCGACTCTCGGGCCTGGTGCTGATCGGACGGCGAGCCCATTACTCGCCGTCCGCAGGCGCGGGTGTCTTCCTACCGGTAAAGTAAATCTTCGCACAGCTTAGCTTTAGTGAATCACAATACCTACTTCTGCTATCTGAATCTACACTGGTATCGCACCTAACCAGATTGTAATCGATTTGAAAAACTGAACTACTGTGATGACACATGTCCATATTATCGTATATCTTATCCTATCTCATAATAATAAATAAATAATTTATTTATTGCGCCATTGTAACAATTTTTTCCTTAAAATTAGCGAATTGTCGGTCTGTGACTATTTTAGGTATTACAGTGGTCCCCAAACTAGGCGGCACCCGGGGCGTTTGTATCTTGGGGACCGGGCATATTAGAAATACGAATGTGAGTTTGTTTGTTACGTTTTCACTATAAAAGCTGAACGGATTTGGAAGAAACTTGGTGAACGGTTAGACTAAGTTCTGGAATAGGCCATACGACACTTTTTATCCCGGGAGAATGGTCGTTTGGGGTGGTTACCGACCATAACGCGGGTGACACCACTTGCTGAAGCTAGCAGTCTTTATTATTATGTTTAGCTAGTGTAAAGTAAAATAGTAAATTTTGATGCAAGTGAGCAAACTTTGTCATTGTAGTCGAGGTGGAATACTCGCCCAAGCCGAAGCCGAGAAACTTTAATGACCATTCCCTATGTGTGTGAAACGACGTTTTTCAACACACTGACTCAACAATACGGTTAAAAATATTTATTTCTCTAAAGAATTACAAATTCATATAAAGGGAAAACATATATAAATACCAATTTACGTTTTCTCAATAAGTGAATTTGTAATTGAATGAATGAGTGAATTTAAACCTTTAAAACAATGTTATCAGTCAGCAAGCGCAGATAAAAACAAAAACAAATCTGTATAATAAACTAACATTACAAATAATACGTTGACTCCCTTAAGTCGACGGCGCGTAGTGTTCCACGCGGGCCTCAAAGAGATGATTGTCAGCCACCACTGACGGGGCCCATCGTGGCTGGTGCCCGCATGCCTAGGGGTAGCGGATAAATTCTCAACATGAGTTACCGCACCCCTGGGCACTCAGGCAGGGAAGGAACAGGGGTGGGTTTTAGTCAGTAAGAGTCTGACACGCCCTCCCGTTCCACCCAGAGCGGGAGAGGACATTGGATGATTTCCCAAACCACAAAAAAAATACATCGACCTAGCATACATAGTTTTAGCATAACAAATATTGTACAAAATAGACAAATCAGAAGAAGGTAGGGTTTACACACAAGAAACAACACAAACATTTTGACCGATGAGGGTAGAGTGCAATTTAATAGTTGTCGCGTGTTTACTAAGGCCTACGACACAGTGCGGAACTTATGCGATTTTTTAAACTGTTTTTGGATAATATTTATACATATATATTTATTTATATGTTTATTTTTACATAATAAGTAAAACTTCACAAACATAATATTTGTAGCTAATTATTTTGAGAAATGGCTGTCGGATTTATCTTCATGCGTCTTGGTGGGGCTGGTCGGCGCTTAGCCTACTACAATAAATATAATAAATTGTGTGGTGTGTACCTACAAAAACCCAGGTTAAAAACCTATATCCTAATCTAGGCTATGGTATACCTTCGTTCCCTTCCAAATCTGTAAACCTGCTGAGGCGTAATTTATTAACAAACTAGCTCTTGCCAGCCACTTCGCCCGCGTGGAATTTGTGCTTCCCTCCCACTATAAATTATAGTATATGTGCTATTCCAGACTATAAGCTTATCTGTGTGCCAAATTTCATCTAGATCCATTCAGTAATTCTGGCGTGATTGTGTAAAAAACGTTATCCATGCATCCATCCATTCAAACTTTCTCATCTATTTAAACATTAAACAAAGTTGGGTTCGTTACAACATTTATAATTCAAGAACGGCTGCAACGATTTGTATCATCTTCGATTTGTTGGATTTGTCTCCGCCCCAAATAGCAGAATAACTAATAAAACATTAGAAAATCTCACGACGAACAAAATTATGAATAAAAAAAGTGTGTGTGTACTTATGTACGCACGTAAGAAGTTATACTTCTTTGGCGTAACAAGATAAAAACCAAACTGTCACAAAGTTTACAAATGGAAAACAATCATTCATCATGAACCACAGACCATAGCTAACTTCAGGCTGTAGGTTTCTTGTGACGGTCTGCACGCGCATCGTAAAAATTTACTCTCATCATTTTTCCCTAACGCGCCAAAATAAGTATAACTTCAAAAACATTTTCTCATACATTTTGTATAGAATTACTTTTTTAATGCGTCAGTTACCGGAGAAATAGACATCATAGAAAATCTATTGTTACCGTATCCGTTGGTACCCGATGCGTATATCTCGAGATTCGATTCATTTATTGATTCTGAGGCGGTACGAAGTTCGCCGGGTCAACTAGTTTATAATAATATTAATAGGATTGAACAAGTAGGTTGATTGAACATTATAAAATCTTCTCAATGTCAAAACTTTTATCCCACATTTTTTCCATCACATTATCCCAGTATCAATTTAATGAGTAGGTACAGGAAAACAACATAGACTATGAAAGGTTCTGCCTAGGGGTTGAGGATGAATTCGAAAGAGTTACCTCGCCCCTGGCTGTCAGTCGTCTGTCACACAGGTTCTACAGCCAAACGGTTGTCTTCAAATTTTCACAGTATAAGCAACAGGTTTTTGCCTGGCGAAGTGGCGAGTAACAAAGCTTAACTTTTATCCTCATCCTATTCTACTAATATTAATTTATTTAAATTATATGGAAGAATTACATTTAAAACAAACGAGTGTGACTTTTTTAGGGTTCCGTACCTGAAGGGTAACCAACGGGACCCTATTGCTATGCCTCCGCTGTCCGTCCGTCTGTCACGATCCGTAATAGCTACACTCACAGAATGTGTATTTTTGTCGCCGCTCTATAACAACAAATAATCAAAACAATAATAAATTAAAAATTAAAGGGGGCTCCCCTACTAGAAATGTGTTTGTTTTGGCTTTTATTGCTCGATATGACGATAAAAAAAAAACATTTTTACAAAAAACATAGACGAATTGAGAACCTCCACCAACACGAAAAACCCCCAACTACACTAAAAATTAAAAAATAACTTTCATTTTGGAAGTCGGTGTTTGCATTTTATTTCTTCGTTTTTTGACACCGACTCCGACACCGATTTTTTATTTTTAGTGTATTTTCTTTGTTGGAAGTCGGTTGTTTTTTTTTTGTAAAAAGTTTTTTATTTTTCACTTTTTAGTTGTTATACCCCAGAACTAAAAACCCTAACGAACACATAAACATGTATGAATATAACATGGAACGTGAAATTTAAACATACTCGTAACTGGAGAGAACAAAAACGTCATGGAGGTATACGTATTTTTCGTTTTTGTTCAGTTTTTCAAAAAGCGCTGAAGCAATTTCGATAAAATTTATATGGGTGGCCCCATATAAATTCGGAATATATTCTTTCGGATAAAAAAAGAATTTTGAAAATCGGTCCACAACTGACAGAGAACTCATAAAAAAAACATACGTAGAGCCGAACATAGAACCTCCTTCTTTTTCGAAGTCGGTTAACAAGGAGGAGGTTCCAATTCGGATAATTTAAAAAATGTTTCAGCTCCGTAATGTATAAACAGATTTGAAAGTTTTTTTTTTTTGAGTATACTGAGGAGTTATCACGTTTTAGTTTTTGTACCTAGCACATAACTAAAACTAAATAGTAAAGTTATGCCCGAATTGATAGCTCTAAAAACATGGAATTTGAACATAATTGGTGAAATTAGCGTGTATCAGGGTGAACTGTACATCTGTGTACCCCTTTTTTTTTTTTTTTTTTTTGCGGGGTGGGAAATCATCCTATGACTTCTTCCGCTCTAGGGTGGAGCGGAAGGGCGTGTCAGACTCTTACTGACTAAAACCCACTCTGTGTACCCCTTCAGAGCGTACCGGCGCGATGTTATGTTATGAAATGGTGTAAACAATAAACAGACATGTGATTGCAGCAATTCCAGAAGGTTTGCTATCATTTATTGATTGTCTATCTCCGAAGTTCTTCATCAGATCTTCACCTAATTCAAATGGGCCCCTCCATTCCCATCCCATTTGAATTAGGTGAGTTAGGGAGTATACCATTTCAAACAAAAAAATAATTTTGCAAATCGGTTCAAGCGTCTTCGAGTAATCGGGGAGCATACATAAACAATAAAAAAGATTCCGACGAATCGAGAACCTGGAGTAGGTTCTCAATTCTCGATTTTTTTGAAGTCTGTTAAAAAAGGAATCATCAAAATCGGTTTACCTAGACAAAAGTTCTGAGGTTGTTCTGAGTTCTGTGATATCACATAAAAAAAAAGAAAAAAATCATTTGAATTGAGAACCTCCTCCTTTTTTAAGTCGTTTAAATAACATGGCAATCTGTTTGGAAGAATCTGTTTAAGGCTAAAGTAATCTAAAATAAACAAGGCAACAAAAAAAACTATGAAACAATATCTATTTGTGTAGTTTCCGTTTCCTGGGCCAGTGATAAGAGGTAGACGAATTTAACGCTTTGACGAAATGTGGATAACACTAAAGTTATCGTTTTAAATTAACAGTGCTTTTTTTGTTATGGCGCAGTTACACGACTTCTAATGGTTTTTATTGAACACAACGTCTAAACGGCTAGTCTTATTTCTTTGAAAAAAAAAAAATATGTTACTCTAGACAATTTCCGTCGTAATTTGATATGTGAACAATTGAAATTATAATTTTATAATTAATTAAAATTAATTTCTAAAGTTGAATGTGTTATGTCTAACGTGGATAAAAAATTGAGAATCACGCAAAAACTATAAACTGTATTTTTATGAAATCTTCACCATTTTAACGATAATTTAATTATTTATATTTTAGTATATCTGTTGTTTTATGAATAATACATTAATAATGCGTCTAATTTCGGACAGCGCTCACTGATGGGCGAGTCCTATTACTGGGTAGACGAACGACGCGTTACGTGAGCTCAGCACAGAACACGCAAGCTGACCACTCAAGGTCGTTGGCAGTTAATAGCGCCTTAAAAGATTATTTAAATGTGAGATTTATGTGAAATGTCAGTAGTGTGGTGGTCCAGTAGTAACGGCCGCGACTTACAAGTTGTAGGTCGTGAGTTCAAACCCAGGCAGGCGCTTTACTTTGTGTAAACTATTTCATCACCACTGCTCTCAATAAGGTGAAGGAAAACATCGTGAGGAAACCGACATGTCCTAGAACCAAAAATTCCAAGACATGTGATATCCACTAACCCGCATTGGGCCATCCCTCCAGTCCAGAATTTAGATTATCAAAAAAATGTTGGACACTTATTTTTTGCTTTACCAAAAAATAAGACAAACATAATAAAACTTTTTTATAAAAAAATAAAACCGACTTCTATAAAAAAAATCGAAATTAAAGTTATTTTTCACTTTTTTTTTGTTTTTTTTTTTTTGAAGTAAGTTCTATTTTTTTTTGTAAAAAAGCCTTTATTTTTCACTTTTTTGTTGTGATGCTCCATTAAATTGTGGTAACAATGCATATTTATGCGATAGCAGCAATCGCGGTTGATTTGCTGTCATTTTTTGAAGAGTTCCGCTGTCTGTCTTCGAAACTCATCACAGATCTATATGAAAAAATATCGAAATAAACCCCTTTCGAAAAAATAAAGAATTTTGCAAATCCGTTTATATTTGACGAAGTTATGCCTGTACATAACTTCCTAAAAAAAAAAATTATTTATGTACATACGTAAGAAGTTATACTTTTTTGGAACATTAACAAGATAAAAAACCAAACTGTCACAAAGTTTACAAAAGGAAAACAATCATTCTTCATGAACCACAGACCATAGCTAACTTCAGGGTGTCGGTTCTAGCTAACTTCAACCTGTGAATTTTGTGTGACAGAGATGCGCGCGCATCTTAAAATTTCAGTCTCATCATTTTTTCAAAACGCGCCTAAAAAGTATAACTTCAAAAAATAATATAACATTGAAAACCTCCTTTTTGAAGTCGGTTAAAAATAGGTAAAAAGTGAAACATTTTTGACGTAAGTGTAACGTCGTATGAGGCTCGCGTTTGACCACTTTCGCACCTGGAAAAACACACATACGCACACGCACGCACGCTTGCCTAGAAGTAATCTATTCACTCTCGACTTAAAGACTCCCAGGTTGTCAGGTCATTAGGAAACACAGACTCCGGCAGGGAATTCCAGTCCTTAGCTGTACGCACAATGAATGTGTTCCCAAAACGTTTTGTGTGTGTAGGTGGGATGTCTACATCTACTGGTCCGATGATGGAACTAATAGACTTTTGTAGTCATCTACCTTATTTGTTAGGTCAAGGAACCACGTCACTATGTAACAGTTGTCATGACGTCATTCTCTGACATATTGTTGTACACTACAGTATAATCGTTGTTGCCAAGTATTTGCGTATGAAGCGACACAACATTTACTTTGTTTATTACTTACTTGCTTTATCGCGCGGCTTCGCTCCGGTACCCAATCCACATCACACCTTTGAACTCTGTTTTGTACGTAGGTAATTCTACAAAAAAGAGAAAACATACGAATTAAATTTAGTTTAGGACATACAAATAGATTAAACATACCTACATCCCAATTAAAAATGCACTCTTCAAGTACCTATGTCATGTCGATAAAAATATATAACAAGTTACCAGAAGAAATAAGAAATATAAATCAGTACAATATTTGTAATAAAAAATTAAAACTATTTCTATTAAACAAAAGCTATTTATAAACGAATACTTGGTGCCGTACCCGGAGGGTCCAAACGGAGCCCTATTACTGTCACTCACGTGTCCGTCTGTCTGTCTGTCCGTTTGGCCGTCGTTTGTCACACAGCGTTTACAGCCAAACGGTTGGAGCTACAGTCTTAAAATTTTCACAGTATAAGCATCTTGTTGAACCAAAGCCATAAAACCCCCGGTACTGCAGTGCATCCGCTATGTTTGCGGATGCATCCATCGATGATTTCTTCGCCATTCTAAGAAAGAGAACTGCATCGATGATGAGCAGGGTCCGTGGTAGCACCAACACTGTCCTCAGAACGTTAGCGTGCAAAATTGATAGGCCTTTTATAGTTTACTGGGCGGGGGTACACCTGCACAAGAATAGAAAATAGGCTAAGTAGGTAATTATTGTGTAACTTGTCTTGTTTACTAACAAATTACTAATACCTTTTTGTCTTATTTTATTTTTTGTGTACTGCTAACAACCCTATTATCGCCTTCTTTATAATTTTGTTATACTGTGTTGTTTTTTTTTATAGATTGTATTGTCTAAAATAAAGATAAATTATAATTATAAAAATTGTCAAAAATACGTTTGGTACGGAACCCTAAATGTGCGAAGCCGGACACGCACTTGGCCTATTTTTCCATAAATGGCTTCTGCCAGCGGCTTCGCCAGCGTGGAATTAGTACTTCCCCCAATTATAAATGCCTATGTATATTATTCTGATGTAAAAATTTCATCAAAATCCGTTCAGTAGTTTTTGCGTGAAAGAATAACAAACATACATACATACTCACCAACTCTCACATTTATAATATTAGTCACCGAAATGTGAGTCTCTCGATAATGGTAATCACTTATTTTTAGAAACAGTTCAACAGTTTAAAGAACACAGCGAAGCAGTGTTAGCACAGCGGTAAAGAATACAGCGAAGCAGTGTTAGCACAGCGGTAAATACCCCGTCAAGTAAAACATCAGTTGAAGGCCGTGGGTTCAAACACAATCAGGCAAACTATTTATTTATCATATTATTATATAGGCTGTAAGGGACAAGATACCATAAACTTCGCGAAAAAGTTACACCTAATGCCACTAACAAAATTATGATAGTCAATATAATCTCGGTAATGAAATGATCGGTTAAATAAATTGTCATTTTTGAGCGCGCAATGTATTGTAAACAATGCGATCTCAGACACTCCGCACTACTACTTACTTACACTCGCGCCGGCTGAGCGTGCTGCGCGCCGTAGGTATGTAGGCCGGTGACGTGAATGAACTCTAGCGAAACGGCTGTACGTATTTTATTTACATTACTGATTTTACTGTAATTAGCGATTTAATTACTTTTATAATTAAAACTCTCATTGGGTTGGATACGAATAAAGATTTTGAACTAGTCAAAAGTAAAAAAAACAGCAGAAAAAAGTTTAGGAAAACGCCGACGAAAAATTCCTACACTGGGAGACCAGAATCATGTACTGAATCAATGGTACACGTATGTGCGTTTATGTGCCTTACACGGTGTATAATTTTTACAAAATTATGAAAGAGAACATAGTGAGGAAAGTGATAAGTGATTATGCGATTCTCGATGAAGCACGCCTGTCAAGAAGCAGAAAACACAGACCCTGCAAGGAATTCCGCTCCTTAGTTGCAGCCGCACGGGTCGATCCATCAGGTTAAGCTACACTTGCTGAGGTTGATCCATGGATGGGTGGAGAAACCGAGACTCCTTCGTACATCGAAAAGCACGTTAAGCCGTTGGTCCCGGCTGTCAAACGTGGATCTTTGACAGTCGTTACGGGTCGTCAGAAGCCCGAAAGTCTGACATCCAGTCTTACCAAGGCGTATCGTATTACTCAGTAACTGGGTTGTGGAGGTCAGATAGGCAGTCGCTTCATGTAAAATACTGTATTATTCAGGTGAACAGGTATTCAGGTGCATCCGGTTAGACTGGAAGCCGACCCCAAGATAGTTGGGAAAAGGCTAGGCAAATTGAGCAGTACGCACAATGAAATTTCCAAAAAGTTTTGTGCGTAAGGGTGGGATGGCCACAATGTCCGCCATGCTTCGCGTCTAACACTTAGTCAAAAATGTGTTCCAGCTCGTCCAAAGTGCATAATCCTGCTGCTGCCCGTGATCCTGACGGTACTGCTCCTGTGGCCCACAGTCTGGTGGTGCGCGGAGGAGACCAGCCTGGCGCTGCTTCCTCCACCCCCGCCAGACCAGAGACTGGACCACTACAGGAGGAACAGGAGCCTGCATCATTACATGACACATATGTAAGTTAGATTATCTATTTCATCACTTCAGCCGCAAAGCCTTCTGGAGTGGTAACCGCGTACCGGAAGACGCACCGTTGGAAGGCCTCCAACAAGATGAGCCGATTATCTGGTGAGGGTGGCGGGTAGCCGATGGATTGGAGAGGCACAGGACCGGTCATTGTGGCGACATTTGGGGGAGGCCTATGTCCAGCAGTGGACGTCTTTCGGCTGAAATGATGATGATGAGCCGAAACAAGTCACTTTTCAAGCAGTCTGATGCTGGTGGAAATTATTTTAGTTCAATCACAGATTTTATGCCACAAAATGCATCAGACTGCTTGAAGAGTGACTTATTTGAAATTTATTAGTTGTTTTTTATCAGTTGGGATTTCTTTGATATTTTCAATTTTTTTATTTCCTAAATTTTATTGAGTTATTTTTGGAATCGTCTTCTCGAGCCTGAAATCAAATATTTTTTTAGATTAGTTATTTTTTATGCATTTTCATATTTAAAACTTTTTTTTAAGTCGGTGTTTCTAGTTTGGTTTCTTCGTCATTTGACACCGACTTCCGAAATTAAAGTTATTTTGCATTTTTTAGTATTATTTATGGCAGTCGGTTGTATTTTTTTGTAAAAAGTTTTATTTTTATTTTTCACTTTTTAGTTGTTGTACTTACCCCATTTTATAACTAAATTAATAATAAAGTTATGCCCGAATTGATAGCCCAAAAAATAGGGAATTTGAACATAGTTGGCGAAATTAGGGTGTATCAGGGTGAACTGTACAAATCTGTGTACCCCTTCAGAGCGTATCAGCGTAATGTTATGTTGTGAAGTGGCGAAAACAATATACAGACACGTGATTGCAGCAATTCTGGAAGGTTTGCTATCATTTATTGAAGAGTTCCATTGTGTATATTTTAGTTTTTTTTTCTAAACTATAGAAAATTATAATGTCCCTCCCTACTACTGAGGCACAAGCCTCCTCTCTGTGAGACTATCTACTTAATCTTATTTTACTTGCATATTGTCCCAATACAGGTCAAGGGTCTCCGTCCTGCCTTTTCCATACATTTCTGTTTTCTGTTCATGCGAGCCGGTCCTTTCAGTAGGAGGCGAGTTAGACTTTTCTAACTAAAGTCACTTTGTTGCGTCTGCGCAATAACACGTATGTATTTACCGAAGAGTTAGAAAGATACCGCAAGATATATTTCAGTTCCAATATGTTATGGGCGCGCCCCTTTTTTTTTTGCTGTGGGAAATCTTCCAGTGACTTCTCCCGCTCTGGGTGGAGCGGGAGGGCGTGTCAGACTTTTACTGACTAAAACGGGCTGGGTTTAGTTCCTTCAGTTGCCTGAGTGCCAAAGGGTGCGTGGTAACTCTGTTTCGAAATTATCCACGACCCCTGGGCAGGCATCGGCCATGATGGGCTCCGTCAGGTGTTGCTGACATCTCTTTGAGGCGCGCGTGGTACACTACGCGCCGTCGAGCCTCTGAGCCTGTTCCTCATATTTCAGACTTAGGCTGTTACTGAGATTGTCTTAATTGGAGAAAACTCATAGCACTTTGCCCGATCAGGAATTCGATCCCAGGATCCCGAACTCAGCAGTTGCGCTTAGGACCACTTCTTATTTGAGTGTAGTGTGGAATAGAATAATGATGACGACGCAAATGATTATTTAAAAAAACCGGCCAAGTGCGAGTCGGACTCACGCACGAAGGGTTCCGTACCATTATCTATTAAAACGACCAAAAAAATCCCGTTTGTTGCATGGGAGCCCCCTTAAATATTTATTTTATTCTGTTTTTTAGTATTTGTTGTTAAAGCGGCAACAGAAATACATCATCTGTGAAAATTTCAACTGTATAACTATCACGGTTCATGAGATACAGCCTGGTTACAGACGGACAGACAGACGGACGGACAGCAGAGTCTTAGTAATAATAATAATAAAATTTATTTCAGACTTAGTCCATACGTTTGCTGGTAACAAGATTGTTAGCCTAGTGTTAGTAAAATACAAGTAGATTAGGCGCTTGCTCTTGCGTGTAGGCCCATCCAGAACGTTGGGCCCTTTGGGTACGGAACCCTAAAAATCACGCTTTTTTGTACTTTTTCAGCAAACCCTTTCATTTGATACCCTTATCATAGGAATGCATAAAATAAAAAGTCCGCCATCTTTGGTAGTCAACCATATTGGATTTAGAATGACGTCACTTAGTCAAACTAAACATGTTTGCCAAATTTCAGCTCAACCGGGAAGTGGGTTAACTTCTAAGGTTTTTTTTTTACAAAGTTGCAGGTAATCAAATCAAAAATCTTCTACAGTGATGTTTATAATTCCAGCCAGCCTCTTATAGAGCCATCATCAGAACCATGTGGGAACCTGGACGAGGTGCCGGTGATAATCCTGGTGTCCAGCTCTCCCTCCAGGTTCGAGCATCGTATGGCAGTCCGCCAAACCTGGGCGAAACACCAGCCCACCTACTTCGTGCTGGGGCTGTCTGGAGACGACGTGGATGAGGAGTTGGTGAGACTATAATAAACTATAAGTTCCCCTACAAATATTTTCTTAATGTTTATTAATTAAACACGCTGATAAAGGAACACATTTATTATAAGTACGAGTATTTGGTCCGCACCTATGAAATCAGCGTTTTGTATGGAGAATTTTAAAGAAGTTGGATTCTTCATTCTAACATTTTCTTAATTTATTTAACAACTGTGAACACTAATGTTTTAAAACTTTATGCAATAATGTTTAAAAACTAAGATAACGTATGCCACTTAGGTTAACGCGTCAAGTCTCTCATTAGCAGACACAATTAAAAACCATTGTTGGTGGCGATGCAGGGGCCGCAACAAAAATAAGTTTTGGCTAAGTTAAAACAAATATAGTGGTCATTTCTGCTAACAAAAAGAGGAGTCATTTTTAAAGTATTTTTGTTTATAAAACTATAAGTAATAAGGTTTTTTTACTAATTGCAGTTGTCTATGATGGTCATTATTCGATATATTATCAAGCATTGATAAATATTTTAATTCATAGAAGTGACGAGGTTCTCTATTTGAAAAAACAAAACGCCAATTTCATATGTAGGGACCCAATATTAGGTTTTAGTACAATTAGACAAAATGTGACCATCCTTCACAAGCTGTGTGCTTCCACCTAGAAGTTATATGTGACCACCTCTGGAGTATACACTATCGGAAAAAAAGGATTTTGAAAATGGGTACACAACTGACAGAGAAATCGATGGTCATACATAAAAAAAAAACATACATACAGTCGAACATAGAACCTCCTCCTTTTTTCGAAGTCGGTTAAAAAGTCATAGGCATCCCATAAGATGATCTTCATGTTCTTTTCTGTTTCCGAAACCTTCATCTGCCTCACCTGTTTCCAATTATGTTGAAGTCGGCTTCTAACCTGACAGGCAGCTGGTGAAAGTACTCAGTAGCTGCCTGTCAAATGATAAATGATGTTTATTCAGTAAATAGGTTACAAGGAACACTTTTACACGTCAATGTTTTTTGTCAGTTTAAGCTAGATGAGGCCGGTGTTTCCTAGCTGACTACCCTGAGAAGAAACACCGAAACAAACTCAGAGGTCAAAGTCTCTTTTAAAGTGTTCAAATCCATACAATGTGTACTGGTTAAATCATATGAGAAGCATGTACGTTTATGTCTGGAATGAGCTTTTTGAAGAAAGCAACACACGAATTCGAGTGGACCTGTCCAGACAGTGCAAGCATTTGTCAGTCATCGCGAAGCTCAATTCAGAACTTTGAGGAGCTCAACGAACCGACGAACAATACCAAAGTAAGGACATTTGAGTAGGCCGCAAAAATACTCAAACTGCCAGACAATCATAAAATCTACATGAATATAACGACATACATAGTTCTCGCATTCACATTATTCTATATGAGGACCATGCAGCTTAGTGTCTGTAGTGGCCTTTTGAAGAAAGAACTAAACATATTTGAGTGGACCTGTCCAGTCAGTGCAAGCATTTGTCAATAGTCGAATAGCTCAACTTAAAAACCACTAAGGAGCTCAGTGACATGACGAACAATACCAAAGAAACGACATTTGGGTAGGCCGCAAAAGTACTCAAACTGTCAGACAACGTTAAAAATTACTAATAATAACCCACATAGTCCTCACATTTACAATAATTAAGTAATCAAAAAAAATAAAAATATAATACTTTACAAAGTAAATATTCAAGTATTCATGTCAAAACGCGATTATTAAAAAAAAAAAAAGAAAAAAAAAATATAAAAAAATGTCAGGTATTTTATGTATACGAAACAACTGCCTCCACAACCCAATTACTGGAATCCCACTTCCTAGTATCCTTCTAATCCTACTAATATTATAAATGTGAAAGTTTGTGAGGATGTATGTTTGTTACTCTTTCACGCCAAAACTGCTAAACGGATTTTGATGAAACTTTATAGTAATATTGCTTATACATCAGAATAACATATAGGCTTTAATTTATAATGGGAGAAGTACTAATACCACGCAGGCGAAGCCACTGACAGAAGCATGTAACACAATACTTATGCTGTACCCTTTTTATGTATTTCGATATTCGATTGTTTAGGTTAGGAGGGAAGTGAAAATGATTTATTTATTTAATTGATCAACTTATAGTAACCGTTCAAATTCCATACACATAAGTTACAGGTCATATATACATACAAGTTATAACATAGTCTTAGGCCTTATTTATTAACACAAGTTTTGTTTATATTAAAATATGTATGTTTAGGTTAAGGTATTTTTTCTATGGGCCTGTGTCGCCTGAAATAAATGGTTTATTATTATTATTATTATTATAATTATTATTATTATAAACTATAGGTCGAATAAAACATACATTTGATTTTGAACATAAAATTAACACACAATCACTAAACATAAACAAATTTACGACGAGGAGATAGTGCTTTTTTTTTTGTTTTTTGTGGAGTGGGGAATCATCCAACGATTTCTCCCGCTCCGGGTGGAGCGGGAGGGCGTGTCAGACTCTTACTGACTAAAACCCACCCCTGTTCCTTCCTGCCCTGAGTGCCCAGGGGCGAGGTAACTCTGTTTCGAATTTATCCTCAACCCCCGGGCAGGCATCGGCCATGTCGGGCCCCGTCTTTGTTGCTGACAACTCTTTGAGGCGCGCGTGGAACACTACGGGCCGTCGACTTTCGGGCCTGGTGCTGATCGGACGGCGAGCTACCCATTACTCGCCGTCCGCAGGCCCGAGTAGGAGATAGTGCTAGGACTGGCAATAGACTTTATAGACAATTATGTTCTTCTTGCTCCTCCGCTGCCTTTTCTGATTAATTTCGTTGCGGGACCTAAGACAGTTTAATCGTTTCTCTGGGACTCGTCGAGCTTCATTGCCTCGGCGTTTTTTCTGGTGATTCGCCACTGTTAATTCTGGCTTACAGAAGTTACAATGGTTTGGGAATAGTGTGGCGGGCTTGTATTCGATTGTTTACTAAGTACATTTAATACATTGCCATCGTAGAAGACAGGTCTAGTTTCGTTGTACATACCTAGTCTTTTTTTTTAAAATACTTTACGTCCTATTCTCACTACCAAAAACACAAAAAAAAAAATCGGTTGAGACGTTTCCGCGGAATGCAACCACAACACCGTGATAAAGATAAACATATTTTATTTGTAAAACATGAGTGTGCATCAAGTACAAATTGGTGCTTGTAGGTACTCTACTGCAAGATGTTGTTTGATACGTGACACAAGATTTTTATATATTAGATTGTGCGAATTCCAATGGTCTTGTAGCATAGTCACTGTATGCCTGCCCGCGCCTTTTCCCAACTATCTCGGGGTCGACTTCCGGTCTAACCGGATGCAGCTGAATACCAGTATTTTACATAGAACGACTGCCTATCTGACCTCCACAACCCAGTTACTGGGTAATACGACACCCCTTGGTAAGACTGGTTGTCAGACTTTTGGGCTTCTGACGAACCGTAACGACTGTCAAAGATCCACAATTGACAGCCAGGACCAACGGCTTAACGTGCTTTCCGAGGCACGGAGGAGTCTCGGTATGTATAGATGGTCGCCCATCCATGGACCAACCCCGGCAAGCGTAGCTTAACCTGATGGATTGACCCGTGCGGCTGTTATTACTTTAGTCACGAGCTCCTCGAGCATAATTACTGTAATCAACCAATATAATGTCCCCACTGCTGTGCTGGGACTCAGGCCTCCTCTCTAGGAGAGGGAATGGGCCGTAATCCACCACGCGGGCCTAGTGCTGTTTGGTGGATGTCACATGTCTTCGAATTTTTTGTTCTAGGACATGCCGGTTTCCTCACGATGTTTTCCTTCACCGTTTTGAGAACTGTGGTGATAAATTTAACAACACAAATTAAAGCGCCTGCCTGGGTATGAACCCACGAGGTACAACTCGTAAGTCGTTGCTGTTACCACTGGGCCACCACTGCTCATGGTCTTGTATGTACTCTTCTTTAATATAAAATATTCTCCTCAATATCTTCGTGAACGGTTTGAGTACTTCATTCCGAGGGGCAAACCCTGTCGCACTGCCAATTCTCTTCTCCTTCGTACTCCGCGTCACAGTTCTAGCCGCTATAATGGCTCCTTTTCTGTAACTGCAGTGCGTCTCTGGAACTCTCTCCCACACACCCTACGCGACAGCCCTTCACTGGAGGTCTTCAAGAAGAAAATTAAAGAGCACTTCCTTTCACATTGACATAATATTGATATATATTGGTATTTATTTAGTATATATTATAGGTATATATTCAGATAATTATACTTATTTATGTAAGAGTATGTTGTACACTGGATCCTACCCTCGAATGTGATCTCTCTCTATCACTCAAAGGTTTGCTGGGAGAAAACTCAACATTGAGTTAAGCTCGCCTTTGTACATTAACTATTTAATCACTCTGCCCGGGGGTGGAGGATAAATTCGAAAGAGTTACCTCGCCCCCGGGCGCGTAGGGCAGGGAGGAACAGGGGTGGGTTTTACTCAGTAAGAGTCTGACACGCCCTTCCGTTCCACCCTAGAGCGGAAGAAGTCATAAGATGATTTCCCACCCCCCAAAAAAAAAAAAAAAACTATTTAATCACTGTGTACTATGTTAGTTGTTTGGTGTACAATAAAGAATTAAACTAAATTAAAATTAAAATTTGCTTTTACCCCAGGTAGACACCTACATAGAAGCGAAGCAGTACAGCGACCTGATCGTCTTCGACTTTCACGATCACTACCAGAACCTGACGCTGAAGACTGCCCTGATGATGAGGTGGAGCCTGCGCCGCTGTCCCCAGGCGCAGTTTCTGTTCAAGACTGATGATGACGTACTCGTCAATCCCTGGACGTTGATGAAGGTTCTAAAGGAGAATGAAGATGCTCAGTTACTGGGTAAGTGCATAGCAACAAAACTAAATGTAAAACTATTTATTTCGTAGTTACACCATTTATAACTCAAGAACCGCTGGACCGATTTTCATGATCTTTGATTTGTTGGAGTTGTCTCCGCCCCGAATAGCAGAATAACTATTAAAAAATCGGAAAAATTCACGAAAAAAACACGAAAAGTTATTTCAAAGAGGGTGATAATCCAAGTTTTGACGACAAAACTTGGATTGTTCCGTATTAACCACCACTAATTTCCAAATCATTCAAAGCAACTGCATTGAAATTCATCAAATACGCATCATATTCAGCAAATATGTCACGAAAGGTAGCGATATGGCGGTTTTTGTCGTTCAGATTGCTAATACCAACGATGAAATCACGGACTATCAAGTTGGTCGATATGTGAGCTGCAATGAGGCGATTTGGTGTATATTCTTATTCCCCATTCATGATCGTCCTCCCACTGTTGTACATTTGGCGGTGCATCTAGAGAATGGTCAAAGCGTTTGTATCAAATGTTGCGCAACTTGCTAAACCACCTCCAATGACCACATTGACCAGTTTCTTTTCGATTCGCCAAAGCGATCCGTTTGAACGAACGTTGCTATACTTTTAGATGCCATATTATTACAACTGGAACGCTTCATCGAAGAAATTTCAACGGCGGAAGCAAGGCGATGCGTTTCCTGATCATCCGGATGTGCATTCTATAGATGCTTTTGTCGCATTTGTACCGTTCATCCGAAGAGTGACGAATGCTTCCATTAGCAGTTGTTGCTGGTGAATGTCGATTTGGCCGACACCATTTTAATCACTTCAAATTGTCAATAGTGTAGTGTGTTCAACATTTCGTGCTGCATGTCAACAGCTCAATTTGCTTGTAAACGATACTCATTAGAACATGACAATCGCTGAAGCAATTGTTTCTGCATCTTTATGTCAGATACGCAAATTATTTGCCATCATAATTAGTAAGTTCTAGGTGCCAGTAGGATATTTTACGCCGAACCCGTGTCTGTTAAGGTAATCCCGATTTAGAGGTAAATGAGGAGATATAAAATCATGGTTTGCTTTTAAACGAAAACATGTGGTACCTCACGTGCGGCAGTTTGTTTTGGCAGTCAAGTTAGGAATGCCAGTGCTAGATCGTGAAATGAACGACGTTTTTAATCGAGATTTGGAACGTGAACGTGAACATGATGGAGATGCATCGAAACAGTCAATTTGAACGAATGCACCAACTTGTTGAAGCCCAACAGAAGGAAATGTACTATACGTTAATGAAGGAAATTTATGATGGAAATAGTGGTTTATTTTTCCTCGATGCGTCCGGTGGAACTGGAAAGAAATTCCTCATGTCATAGATTTAGGCCACTGTTCGTGCGAGATCAGAAATTGGCGTAGTAGTTACTTATCTTGGGATAGCGGCCACATTGCTTGCTAGCTAGTCGAACGGCTCATTCAGCGTTGAAATTGCCTTCAAAAAACTGTACAACCGACTGCAATATTGCGAAACACTCGGCAAAGGCAAAGGTTTGATAGCAACTAAAAAAGAAAAAAAAAAAAAAAATCATATTGTTGTGTATGTCGTTAATTTGTTGCAAATAAATTCTTTTTCTTTCTTTCTTTCTTTCAACTTAAATCATCATCTGGCTTGAATACACAATAGAAACCACTCAATCGAAATAAGCAAGTTCTGCGCAATAACTTAATTAAGATGTTTTGGAGGCGCAATGATCCTACTGGTGATTTCCTTCAAACACTTGCAGTCATTTCAAGATCGACCGCTCTGTGGCGCTATGTGAAGAAACTTCAGCTGACGACAAACATGCAAGTTGCGTTGCTAAGCGATCCATCTGCCGAAGATTTCTCCATGTAATTTCTGGTTATCGGTAATTATTATAGTAATTCGCTTCCGCCGTATCTTTGTAGTTTCGTCTCAACGAAGGACGAACTCATCAACAAAGTGTTCACGAACATAATTACTAACCACAAAAATCAGAATTAGTTGAGTGAACGCGCAATTCCTTCAAAACAATCGACTGTGTCGAACGAAGCAACCAACTATCCAACTGAATTTTTAAACTTATTGGATTTGCTTGGCTTGCCACCGCACAATTTACAACCAAAGGTTGGCTCGGTAGTCATCATTCTTCGAAATCTGAACCAACCAAAACTATGTATGTAAAGGAACGCGTTTGTTGGTGAGACAACTCATGAGCAATGTAATTCTCACGACGATACTCAAAGGAAAGTTTGAAGTTGAAGAAGTTCCCATTCCAAAAATGCCGGTGATCCCAACCGATATGCCCTTCGAGTTTAAACTAATAAAATTTAATATTACATTTATTGATTCTCAGTCGGTACGAAGTTCGCCGCGGTCAGCTAGTTGTGACATAAATTAAATTAACCCCAAGTTCATAGTGCTTGCGTTGGAGCTATCCTTTGGCTGCTGGTGACATTTCGGTAGCGAGTATCAAATATTATCAATACCATATTGGACTTCTTTTTTTTCATTTTCGCTCTGCACGGTTTGTGCATTTAGCCAGTATCAAGTTGAGAAAGTATATAGTTTTTAAATACAAAATACAGTCACTTTATTTTTCATTAGTATGCGGATGTAGATAATGTGTTTTTGTAGTATTTGTCAGCAAATATATGGAGTCAGCCTTTTCGGGAAGGTAGTAGATACTACAATAAAATTCTCAGCTTCTTTTTATAGTGATCGCGCCAGTTTCAATGATTCCATGTCTACTAGCGTAGACATTTAAGACACAAAACTACACCAATTTTATATCACAATATCGTCTTGGACTCAATTTGCGAATAATTTAAAGACAGTGTATAGAGTGCCACAAGCGGCATTCTGCCAGTATCGGATAAAGTACCGGCAGCTTTTGCGGCATAATGGTGGCGCCAGTTAGACTACCGTAAAGGGTATGCACGGCAAAATAACGTGACCGTTTAAAGTGCCGAAAGCAAGTATGCTGACTTTTGATTTGTACTTATTTGTTTTAATACGGATGTAATATATTGCAAAAGTCAATACAATGACTGAATTTACGTCTTTAAACGATTTAGTTTCATGGATATTTAGTTATTTTGATAGTTATTACAATTTCGCTGATTTAATTAAGTGCTATTAAATTAGAAATTATAATAATTTACCAACTTTTGCCGATATGTGAAATCAAACGTGAAACGACGTCATTTTGTGTTGTTTCACAAAGTCTGTCAGTTAGATTAGGTTAATTATTAAAAAATGCCGCGGCTGCGGCCGGCGAGTGCCAGAAAAGACTAGATTATAGACAATAATGGTTTGGTTTATAGCACTGTTGTATTTCTATTATGTCAACTCTTGCGGCTTTTTAAAATAGATATAGAATAGAATAGAATAAAAATCATTTATTCGACACAGACACAACACAACAACAACAAACAAAAGGAAAAGAGAAGTACACATAGATACAATAAAATTGCGCTGAGCGTGCCCATACCGAAAGGGTTGCCATCTCAGCATTTGCTAGGCATCAGACACCCAGCGCTGGTTTTCAGTTGGCACCCCGCAGTGACGCACTCACGCAGAGAGTGAAAATGATGTACATTAGTATGCCGCAAGCTGCGACGGTACTATATCCAATCGTACTATATTACCGTTTGCGACTATTTGAAATGATGTACTAGTATGTCGCAAGCTGACGGCACTATAACCGATAATGATAGAATTCCGCTTGCGGCACTCTATACTTGAACTTCACTCGAAAAAATCTCGCCAAAAACTTCCATTCAGGACTTTTCGACAATCGTTATTGTTTTGAATGTCGCTTTTTATTTTTAGAGCCATGAAGTAGTTGAATAAGGTTGAGCATTAAAGGAAACGGTGAAAGTGGTCTATAACCAATAGCGATACTCTTTTGGTAAGTGACCTTAGTGAGATGAAATATCCCTCCACAAATATGAAAGCTCTCTTATTGGGTTAAAGTCGTAAGTTGGTTTGTGATTTGAACGTAGGTACGCATAACTGCTAGCTTGGGCCGAGGGCCTAAGTCAAAAAACGTCATCATTGAAAAAAAATATGGGAACGTTATATTCAACAATCTGTGTTAAATTCCAGGGTACAGCAAGAACGACACGTATCTCCACAGAGACGAGTACACGAAGTGGTTCATTCCACGATGGCTGCTGTCACACGACCAGGTGTCCAGGTACCTCAGCGGTACCGGATATCTAATAAGTGGTAAGTGTTGGCTCAGCATGCCTTCTTCTTCTCTGAAAGTGTCACCTCAGCCCAGGCGCAGGAAACTGCATCACGGGTGTGTTCCTTCAGTTGCCTGTGCCAGGGTCGCGCTGACTCTTTCAAATACTGTCCGACCCTAGCTGCTCTTAGGTCAGCCAGGTCAGGCAGTCTTGGGTTCAATTCCCAGCTCCAGCAAAGGGATATGTTTGTTCATCATATACCACTGGTCTGGCTACACTCATAACAAAGTATCTAAACAGAATAAGTTAAATTTTATGTGTCACTAGAAAAACCTCAAAAAAATATGTATGTAATGAATAGAAGATTGTTTGTTTAAATTGTTCCATAGAAAAAACTTTTTTACAAAAAATACAACCGACTCCTAAAAATTGCAAAATAACTCTAACGAAAAAACAAAATAATGAAGAAACAAATTACAAACACCGACTGCCGAAATTAAAGTTATTTTGCAATTTTTAGAAGTCGGTTGTATTTTTTTATTTTTCACTTTTTAGTTGTTGTATGCCATAATATATGTATATATATATATATATATACGTTATGCCAGAATGGATAACCCCAATAACATAGAATTTGAACATAATTGGAGACAACCAAAACGATGACGTTTTTGTTGTCTGTTGCTGTCATACACAGATGACTGCGAATACATATTTTTTGTTTATATTGTTTTTTTCCAAAGTGCTGAATCAATTTCGATAAATTGTAATTATGGAAAATAAAAATAAAATTTCTCTCTCAAGTGGCGTAGAAATTGCATTTTGGAAGTCTGTTAAAAATCATGTCAATTTTCTAATTTCAGGAGACTTCCTCGGCAAAATCTTCACGACGGCCGAACGAGTGCCTATGGTGAACCTAGAAGATGTATACTTCACATACCTCGTGGCTCTCAAGGAGTTAGGTCTGACCCTCACTCACGACAGGAGACTCAGCCCCTACAAGCCCTGGTTGAAAATAGCCTGTCTCTACCAGGACATGGCTTCCATACACAGCTTTAGTCCTGAAGAGATGCTCACAGCATGGTCCAAGATTGAGGGTTTGGAGAAGAATAACGATAGACGTGACTGTTGGTTCTTTGACTCGTATTTGAAGGAGTATAGTGAGCTGGCTCTGTTTTGATGATGAAAGGAATCCTTGGTGGGTTCCGGATTTAAAATATAGTAACTGTTTTTAGTTATGTTAATTTATCAAAATGAGATAGAATAGGGCAGTTTTCTAAAAAAATCTAATTGGTCTGTCGGTTAGATTACCAAAAATAATTGGACATGTATTTGTTTTTATGATGTAAACTAAAAATAAGGACGAAGAGTGACGTAACAAGCCTCCACTTTTGAACTTTGAAGCAAAAAATAAGGCCATCCATAGACGGACTGCTTAGGGCAGTCGAGACCAACTACACGAGAGTAGTCGTGTTGCGGTCGGGGCCTCCATAGACGGACTGCTTAAAGCAGTCGAGACCAACTGCACGAGAGCATTCGTGTTGCGGTCGGGGCCTCCATAGACGGACTGCTTAGAGCAGTCGAGGCCAACCGGTACACGACATATGCTGGTACATATCCCTCTGAGTGGAAAGTTTCTAGAGTAACGCCTATTCCTAAAACTCAAAGCAAAAGTTCAGTTGAAGATTACCGCCCTATCGCAATTTTATCTTCCCCGGCGAAGGTCTTTGAGAACATCTTCCACAATGCTATCTACGAGCAAATAAACAAGTACTTATGTCAGCACGGTTTTAGAAGCAAGAGGTCAGTTGATACTAATCTCCTGACACTTGTTGACTATATCTCCTCCAGCTTAGACCGCGGGTGTCAGATAGACGTACTTTTACTTCGACTTCCGGAAGGCGTTTGATAGGGTTAACAATGACATTCTGCTGATGAAACTTAGCAAACTCGGATTCTCCCCGTCTCTTCTCCGTTTCTTTGCAGACTACCTACGCGATCTTCAGCAGTTTGTTAGGCTCGGCATGTATGAATCTGATGCCTATCACACGCGTTCCGGTGTGAGGCAAGGCTCAATTTTGGGGCCTTTATTATTTTTAACTGTTTGGCACTGCAGTAAGACATAGACGCGATATGTAAGTGGAGCGTTGACAATAAGATGGACTTTAACGCCTCTAAGTGCTTCGCTATGACTTTCGGTCGAATGCGGCATCTAATGAATTTTGGATACAATTTAAATAATAACAGTATCGCTAAATCAACTTGCTCACCTTTCATAACCTACGGTTACGGCTGCGGTAGCTAAAAAGTCCTACCAAAGGTTAGGTTTTGTTCTGCGTAATTGCCATGATTTTCGCTCTGCACACGCCATTAAAATAATATTTAGAATCCAGCAGTTGTGTGTGGAATCCATACGATATTGACGCGCCGGATCTGCTTGCTTTGCTAGCTCGCTTTTATGTGCCGGGGAATTATTGCAGGGGCAAAAAACACAGATTGTTTGCTGTGCCTCAGCGTCGCACCGATGCGCGTGCTGAGTCTCCAATACCTCGCACTCTGGCTGCACTTAATGATCTCTTGGATTCTAATCCAACAAACGATCTGTTTGCAGATGAATGGACGAAGATTTTATTGGCGTGTCAGAAGTACTATGAGAGGGATTTATGATAGAGTTTCGAGACCCTTTTTATTTTTTAAAATTAGATATTTTGTAGTTTTCTCTTTTAATTTTTGTCTTTTTTTTAACAATCTTTAGATTTCGTAACTGTAATTGGGTTTAAATCGATGTAATTAATTAAATAAATAAATAAACGACTGCTCTCGTGAAGTTGGTCTCGACTGCTCCAAGCAGTCCGTCTATGGCGGGTCTTAGAGCTTTATTTATTAAAAAAAAATTAACAGGTTTTTAATTCTATATTTTATACCCGAAAGAAGGATAGATGTGGGTGGTCCTATAGACAGCGCCGCATTTGACAGATGAGACGTAGCTTATTTTGAATTTAGGACCGTTAAACAGTTTAAACTAAGCGAGAGTTATAAATAAGACTGTTAAAAAGATTAGTTCTACATTTATTATTGCATGATAACTAGAAAGGTTTTGAATTTGTGTTCCAACCGAAAGCGCAGTCTTTGGGAGGCCTCTATCTACTTAGCAGACAAAGGTGACTCAAGAAATGTTGAAATTTATCGGGACCAACTGAAACATGTTTTAAAAACAGATTATTTTTACAAAATAAAGCCATGTGAGTGTTAGTCAAGTGTTGAAGTTTAAAGTAAGTATATTAATATTCTTACTACTTAAGGGCCGTCTATTAATTACGTGAAGTGATTTTGGTGGTTTTTTGACCTCCCCCTCCCTCCAGTAAGATGTCGTGAGATTTGGCTCGACCCCCTCCCCCAGCCTCTAATCTCACGTAAGATTGTTAAATATGCTTATTTTTTGTGTCAATACGACATTCTATACATGATTACGTTAGATTTACGAGGAATAAATAAAATTGCTTAGTTACTTTTAAATTAGGATTACCTAAGTTTTACTCAATTTTATCCAGTTTTCTCGAAATTTACATTCTTACTGGTGGACAAAAAGATTACGTGATTCTTGCCGAGACCCTCCCGCTCCCTCACGTGAGACTGGGTGAGATTCGGTTTGACCCCCTCCCCCCCTGAACGCCTCACGTAATTAATGGAAGCCCCCTTATCTTACCACGTTTGCGGATCAAGCCAGGAAAGAGATCGCTCAAAGTGGAGATAGGGGAGCCCAGCAGTGGGACACAAACTAGGTTAGGATAAAAAAAGTATTTTTATTGGTTTTTGTACCTGATATCTTGTAAATATAGTAACTAAGATGAAAATTTGTAAAGAGTTTTTGTACCTAGTTGTTGTTAAATAAATATTTACATCGTAAATCGTATGTGTTTTTTTTTTCTTGAGTTGATTAAGAATTTTTAACCGAAAAAAGGAGGAGGTTCTATATTTAACTGTATGTATGTTTTTTTTATGTACCTATGTCCACCTGTTTCCTCAGTTTGTTTCCTCTGTCAGTTGTGGACCAATTTTTAAAATGATTTTTTCAGAATCGGAATCAGAATCAGAATCAGAATGCTTTATTTGCAAACATAGGTCAAATTACAAGAGAGTGCGAGATGTTACAGATAGGTAGATCTTCTATGTTTTGCACAGAGGCGTACAAATATTTTTAATTATAATTAATTTCATCCGAAAGAGTTCCAGAGGTGGTCCCATATAAAATTTATCGAAATTGCTTCAGCGCTTTTTGAAAAAATCAACAAATATCTGTTTATTTACATAGATGACGTTTTGGTTTCCTCCAATCACATTAATCCTTATCCTTACTATAATATTATAAATGCGAAAGTAACTCTGTCTGTCTGTCTGTCGCGCTTTCACGCCAAAACTACTGAACGGATTTAAATGAGATTTGGTATACAGATAGTCTAGAGCCTGAGAAAGGACATAGGCTACTTTTTAATGCGAAAAAAGGGGTGTAAGGGGTTGAAAGGTGGGGATGAAAAGTTGTATGGAAGTATATCGTCATTTTTAGAGATAAAAGCTTGAAACTTATTTTTTAAGCTGTTGAAAAAAGTGGTGTAAAGTAACAATAGGGAATAGAGGATGAAAGTTTTTCCGGAAAGAGCAGACCACAAAGAACTGGAGAAGTTAGTAGTGATTTAATGCGAGAACTAGATTACACTACTGTTTCTTTAATGCAACAAATAACAGAAGCCCTTCCACTTTTAAATTCAGAGCAAAAAATAATTTTTGATACAATAATTCAAAAAGTTGAGGTGGTTTGTTCTTTTTGGATGCTCCAAGAGGCACTGAAACCTATCTTTTAAATTTATTATTAGCCAAAATCCGGCAAGATAAAGGAGTTGCTGTTGCAGTAGCTTCCTCTGGAATGGCAGCTACGCTACTTAGTGGGGGACAACAGCAGTGGAAGCTGTTGGTTTGGGATGAATGTACTCACGATGTCCCACAAAAGAGCAATCGAAGCACTAGATCGCACAATGAAAGATATTAAAGGCAACGAGGATATCATGGGAGGACTGGTGGTGCTTTTAGCTGGTGACTTTAGACAGACCCTTCCGGTTATTACTAGAGGCCAGCAGATGGAATAAATGCCTGTTTGAAAGCATCTGTATTATGGGAAAAAAGTTTTGTTGACGTCCACTGCTGGACATAGGCCTCCCCCAAGTGTCGCCACAATGACCGGTCCTGTGCGTCTCGCATCCATCGGCTACCTGCGATCCTCACTAGGTCATCGGTCCACCTTGTGGGAGGCCTTCCAACGCTGCGTCTTCCGGTACGCGGTCGCCACTCCAGAACCTTTCGATCCCATCAACCATCTGTTCTGCCCTGCCCACTGCCAATACAGTTTGGCGATTCTTCGGGCTATGTCGGTAACCTTGGTTCTCTTGCGGATCTTATCATTCCTGATTCGATCACGCAAGGAAACTCTGTGGTTTAGGCATGAGGTAACAAACAAACTTACTTACTTTCGCATTCATAATATGGACTAGCTTCTGCCAGCGGCATCGCCCGCGTAGAATTAGTACAACCCCCACAATAAATTATAGCGTATGTGCACACTATAATCTATCTCTGTCCCAAATTTCATCCAGATCCGTTCAGCCGTTCTGGCGTTATTGAGTAGCAAACATCCATCCAATCATTTTTTTTTAAACTTTGCCCCACGCGATCAATTACTCCTGTATCGTGGGTGCGTTCACAAACATGTAAACTCACATACATAAGACACCCAGACCCGAAACAACTATTTGTAGACCATTCAAACATTTGTTCCGTGCAGGAATTGAACCCGCGATACGCAGCGCAGCAGCCGATCGCTCATCCGCTGCGTCAACCAAGTAGGAAGTAGGACTTAGGGTAATAAAAACATCATAAGGTTAAACACCTAGGGAACCCCGAACCTGCGCACCACCAAACAGGTTTGAAAACCTGTGCACCACTGCAATGCTAACAAGATAGTGGTTATCAGCCGCGGCCAGATGTACGCGTATACCTGTCAGCGATGCAGGTGTGCTCCGATAAGGATTGATTGTGCCGCCGCTTGTTAGCAAAGTCGTTTTTTATGGCATTCATGCGATACAGGGACGGATTGGTGTTGAATTGGTTAGAATTTGTGTCACAGAAGTTTGAATGATCTTTATTAATAATAATAATTTATAATAATAATATTTTATTATATTTTGGAATGTTTTTTATATCTTTTCTATTGAAACATTTAAAAATATAATTTATATGTTTACAGAACAATAAACGGATAATAAAAAAATATTTACGAAAATTTGACAACGGCCTGTGTTGTTGTTGGCAATTGTTAGTAAAAAACTTAATCTACGGATTAGTAACTTAACCTACACATCAAAACACCTGACATAAACAATACAAACACATTATGAGCGACAAGGTTGCCCTTGTCGCACCAGTACACTCACAAAATTTCATGCATGGGGGGGAATCCAGCTGTTCACACAGGGCTTTCAGAATGCTATTGGAACTGCCACGCACTCTTGTCAGAAGTGAAGCGGTTTTTTTCCTTCTTATGGCGTAAAAGTCATCTACTCTCGCTTCCGCGAACATTGTAGATGCACTACAGTAACGCGGCCACCCCAACAGCACCCTAAAAGCATTATTATATTGCACCCGCAGCACTTCTAGCGCCTTCCGTGTATGGATAACCCATAGGCTGCCCGTGTAAAAAGCACAACGCAATGAAAAAAAAAAAGTTATGTTCATGGGCTGTCTTATGCCACCGGCACATGGTAGACAACTCACACGTACTAAACGACTTGGGAACACGTTCATTGCGCGTACAGCTAAGGAGTGGAATTCCTTGCCAGAGTCTGTGTTTCCTGATAGCTGCTACAACCCGGAGGTCTAGTGAATAGGTTACTTCTAGGCAAGCATAGTCCATAGTCGACCACATCATCAGGCGTTTGTATTAAGATTCTTCGTTATTTGACACCAATTTCCGAAATTAAAGTTATGTTGCAATTTTTAGTGTGTTTTCTTTTTTGGAACTCGGTTGTATTTTTTTTGTAAAAAAGTTTTTTATTTACCAATTTTAGTTGTTCGACCCCAGAACTAAAACTAAATATGGACACAACCAAAACGTCATCTGTATATCATCATCATTTCAGCTGAAAGACGTCCACTGCTGGACATAAGGCTCCCCCAAGTGTCGCCACAATGACCGGTCTTGTGCGACTCGCATCCATCGGCTACCCGCGACCCTCACCAGGTCATCGGTCCACTTCCGGCTAACTTCGAGAAAGAGGTCAATCGTCATCTATGTATACATCATTATTTTTTGTTTATGTTGATTTTTTCAAAAAGTTCTGAATACATAAATATCTCGGTTAAAAAGAGACAACAAGTATTGTCTAAAAATCTTAATAAGTTCAACATTCTCCCGTATTCTTGTCAAAATATCCTTCATCGTCTGCTTTAGTGTTGTAATAAGTGAATGACTGCTGATAGTGGGTTCCTGTCGTTCCAGTTCAATTCTTAGGATTGAGCAGTATTATGAGGGTGTCTAATTTATCCGTTGCTACCCGGAGTCTGGTTGTGCTCAGTGGCAATGGGTCTTTTTGCTTTAATCGTAATAGGGATAATTCCCAATAATGATACGATTGAGTCCGTCAGTTAGATTACCAAAAACTATTAGACTCGTTTTTTTTCTTCTTTACCAAATCAATAAAAAATGACAAAGTCAAAACGCATCAAAGTTCAGGAGTGGGGGTGTTACGTCACTTGTAGGTAAAACGTGGTAATTATTTTACGTAGGTGTGTAGTCACGCAAAATTTCAACGCACTGCACATCGTTCTTATTTTGATGTGAAACATTTATTGGCGCGGCTTGGCAGTAATATCGACTCGAATGCCGTGAGCATACGGCATGACGCTGTCGTGCCCCGATGCCCCCACTACGCTGCCGCTCTCGACTCCCTTCTCCCTAGAAACATCTATGCGAAAAAAAGTAACGCAACAACACCAACAACAACAACGACAAGAACCAACAACAACAGCACCAACAACAAGTAATTATTGTTGAAGAACAACAACAACACCACCACCAACAACAACAACTAACAACAATTTTGAATTCTAATAATAGATGTTTCACATCTGGCGGGCGTCCCGTGACGGCCAACATTTTTTGTTTACGTGTCAAAAGAAATAAACAACTTTTTAACAAAAAAATCAACCGACGAAAAAGAACTAAAAAGCAAAAAATAAATAAACCTTCTAAGTCTTGAGTATTGAGCTTATTTACCTACATAAAATATCAAATTTTATATAAACTAATTTTGAGTCGGCGCCAAATAATAAAATGATTAATTGAACCTCCTCCTTTTTTTTCGTCGGTTAATTAAAAATACGTATCCAATATTTTTTGGGAATCTAACTCACGGACCAAAAATTTGCCTTTGTCCCTTTGGAGACACCAGGCGTGATATTAAGACCGCGCACCCGACTGGCGGGCGCTGCTGAGGAGCCGCTCAGCCGCCGCACGCTCCGCTAACTCCTCGGTGGCCGCGTTGTGAGGCTGGGACAATAGCCCGCTACATCCAAGGTGGCAGTCCTACCATACGCCGATTACGTAATTCACTGCGCCTAAGCTTGCTTAATGTAATGTGTTGTTTTATTTTATTTTGTATTTATCATTATTTATTATCTATTGTTGTGTCTAATGTAGTAATGTATTTATTTGGATGCAAATCTAGCAAAAAACAATTTCAATTCATTTTCATTTCATTATGGTTTACTAAAATCGAATCTCACAAAATGGCCTCTTCGATTCGTCTCTGCGCTCCTAAACAAAGAATCAAAATCTCCATTGAAGTGTATCGTCGTATAAAACGCCATTAATCGAGGTCTCTTCAGTTTGTGCACCATGGAAGTGAAGACGACGGTGGTAGTGCTCTTTGTCATGACCCTGGTGGTCAACGTTGTTGTCGCTGGTAAGTTATCCTAGTATAAGAAGATCATCATCATCATTTCAGCCGAAAAACGTCCACTGCTGGACATAAGTCTCCCACAAGTGTCGTCATAACGACCGTGCTTGTGCGTCTCGCATCCATCGGTTACCCGAAACCCTCACTAGCAGGTGTATTCGCTAACTCAGTGGACATCAATTTGGTAGGCACTTAGAAGTACACTGCTCGCTGGACATCGATTATAATAAGTAACGTAGCACATTTTTGTTTTCTTATACGTCAAAGCAGCGATGTACTGCATAGTGCCTATCAAATTGATGTCAACTGAGTTAGCGAATACACCTGCAGGTTATCGGTCCATCTTGTTCAGCCTTCCAACGCTGCGTCTTGCGGTACGCGGTAGCCACTCCAGAACGTTTCGGCCCCAACAACCATTTGATCTGCGAGTAATGTGCCCTACCCACTGCCACTTCAGTTTGGCGATTCTTCGGGCCATGTCGGTAACCTTGATTCTCTTACGGATATCATCATTCCTGATTCGAACACGCATGGAACCTAAGAAGATAATGAGACACTAATAGCACATAATACGGCTCCATTTAGACGTGGTATCTGCTGTTAATGTCATGATTCCGTGGTGAAAAAGGGAAAAGCTATCGGTCATGTATAACTTCTACTCTTTCTCGCATTGAAGTCATGAAGACGTTAAATGTCAAAATACGGATCCAGCTCCCTAATTGCGTAACACTCAATCAAATTCATTTTATATTTATTTTCATTTTCTTCAGTGTTTTATGTGTACATAAAAAGAAATACATCACACTTTCTATTACAAGTGAAAAGAGTTCCTGCTCCATTGCTCCGTGTGTTTAAAAATTTGTCTGCTCGGCAAGGTACAAAGCGCAATGGATACTGAAATGATTATGTGAATTTGGTGTTATATAATCACCCCGCAGCGCTGGTGATCACAGAAGTGGTATTTGTGATAAGCTCATGGTAGGGTGAGGCCTATGATCAGCAGTAGATTTTGATGACAGAATTCTAATATGTAGGTAGTTTAGACTTTATGTAAGATAACTATTGTCTCTGTATTAATCCAATGAGGTGATATAATATAAAAATACTAAATAGATGATTATTATGATGTAAACCACATCACGATAATCACTTATTTATATGACTTAAAAATATTGTAATTGTTTTAACTTTTTAAAAATGATAAGAATGATATGCCAGAAGAATCATGATAGATTACCACCCACTCCCTCTAAAAGATGCCTGTGTCCCAGTCCCAGCAATGTGAACTTTATAGACTATGCTATGCATGTGTGATGGCTAAAAATTTATTCCGTATAGAAATTAATATAGTTGCTGATCATGCCAATTATAGAAGACTCCTAAAGTAATCTGAGGGACTATGACTACAAGTTACAAAACCATTTGACCAATGTTTCGACAAGGCTAGGATGATAACAATAACGGACAAAAATCTAACACACCAGCAACTTTTAGACTTCTTTTTCAACCACCCGTCACCTAAGGAAGGAGACGTCGATGGCAATCGATACATATGTGTCCCTGGTCGCACCATTATGAAGGTTAGCGAGTTTCACGAAGTACTCGCAGTTCACGAAGAGACAGACTCCGAAGAGTATCGACTAAGAAGTGGTCCATCTAGAAAGCACCACATGTTGTCGCCAACCAAAGATGAAACTTGCCAAATGTGCGTCTGTTCGGCGGAAGGGAAAGATGAATATTGTAGCAATAGACCCGCAGAAACTATTAATGAGTGTTTGTATATGAAAGATATTACGGACAAGTTTAATATGGGCTTGCCTTACGAGCATGCGAAGAGTCTGGCCAGTAGGATTCGACGAGGTTTGTGATGGTGGTGCAGGTGGCAATAAAACGAAAATTGTCGATTTGATTGAATTTAATTGAAACAGCCTACCGTGAAATTTTTTCTCAAGTTGTTAGGTTGGTTGGACATTACTTGTATATTTTTCCACTCTAATATTTATATCCATTATGAATTGAATTTCGACTTTCTTGTAATCTTTATCAGAGTCCTAGGTAAATACGTCTAGAAAAGAAACAATCTGAAAGTAACATGTGTGTTATAATATAAATATGTTTTAAGGGCAAAAGTATTAAAAACCTTTACTAACGGTATTTTTATGTACGCTAAGGTAAAAATCATATAACCCAAGCAAAGAGCAACAAATAACAAAAAAAAATTACCTTCACCACAGATTACATTTGGCACAACGACGAGATTCCCTATAGCTCCCAAGCTAAGTGCTTCCGCGGCCACTCCTACTACACCAACAGCCTCAATGCGAACGACACGGACATCGACGTTGGGTCGGACGTAGAGTCTATCCTCGACTACCCCAACGAGTTCACCTGCTACTACTGTGTCTGTTCCACCAGCGGGGATGGGGTCGGTTGCATCAACAGGGACGTTTCCTTCTGCAACTTCTACAGGATCATCCGATCTGACAAGAGTATTAGAGACAGATACACCTCGCTCATGGAACAAGACAGGCCCGCCTACTTCAGACAGCTCTCCTACCGAATGAGGAGGACCATGGATAATGGCATCTTTGATATGTTGGCTGTCGGTATGGTTCACCGTTGTTATTGGCACGTCTTTGGGTTTTTGGTTCTTGTTTTTTCTAGGTTCGTGTTATTGTGATATTTTTACTCGAGGTTATAGTTATTGTGGTATATTTGTGTGTTAATTTATCTTGATTGTTTTGTTCTGTGATTGTTTTGTTATAAGTGACTTGTGCTAAATTATTAGTTACGGTTGTAGACAACCTGTGATTCATTACCAGAATAATTGAAAAGTTACTATACGTATATACTATAATTTGAATTAAAATAGATGTGGAAACGATTTGTATTAAAACTGACAAAATTAGTAACGAAATGTTTAGATGGAATATTTATCCTGCACATTCCATTGCCAATACTATTTTACATACATCAAAGCGTCGCCTTTTGCAAGCCAATTTTGCTAAATTGATCTTATTTTGACCTTTCCTCCTGACATTCACTAAATGTTCACAAATAACGATTTTTAGGGTTCCGTGGCCAGATGCCAAAAACGGAACCTTGTGATTTCTCTGTTTAATTCCGAATAATGAAATAAAGATTGGTGCTTGCAGGAGGCGACACGTTGTGCTGCAACCATCCTGATGGCCATCGGAGGCAGATCCACAACCAAGTGCAAACTAAGCTGAGAAACATGATGAGGAGGATCCCGAAGGAAAACCTATTGGGACAGTCTAGGAGGTCAATGAAGGGAGACTACGTTGACTTTGTCGTGAATAACGATTAAAAAGAAACAAAGAATGATGAAATGTCTGGACCGATGACTTTGAAGCGTGGGATATGCGTGTTAATTTAAAGCTATGAATGTGGTCTAAAAAGGAAGAATTTAGAAGACATCAGAATGAAGTTTTTAACAAAATTTATAATCAAAACGTTGCATCTATTTAGTAAAGAGACGATACGATGCAATAGGATAGAAAATGATGAATCTGAAATGTGCAAAATGCCAGTAATGAAAAAAGATTTATCAGCTAGAAATGAAAATTAATTTGAATGATGTTGTGCATAAGACACGTCATACTATGACTAAAATGGAAGAAACTTTAGTGATCGTGATTTTGTGTTGTGTTATTGAGTGTACATTTTCATTTTTATAATTTTGTGTACAATTTTATTAAATAATTTATGATCTGTTTTAGGATTTCAATAATTTAATATTGCCCTCTTTTTGCACACCGCTAAATTAAGTTTTCTAATTGCACAGTCTTCAGATCTTAGTCAATATCTATATTTTTTGAGGCCACATTTTCAAAAGCTGTTTCACCAACTTTTTTGCACTTTTTATACGTTTTATTTGCACTTGCACCAAGAACACCGTTTTTATTTGATTTCTTTATTGTATTTTGCCACTGCGATAGTAATAATATTTTGATAATAAGTTGTCACTATTTTGCTAAGGTATAACTAGAAAAAAAAATAAAGACACAGGTCACATTATGTTACATTCTTGTTAAAAGGGACGAGAAATGTTGAGACCATCTTTTGAGAGCCAAAAACTTATCCGGCAGGGAATGGTTTCAAGTTTACGATCTTCTTTTTCAAGAAGTTCATTTATTGACTGAGAGATAGCATTTTTTTATTGTCAAAATTCTAGGTAAAGACAGTCCCCCAAAAACGCCAGTCGGACGAATGTAACTGCAAAGCAACGATATGATGATTCATTTTCATAACCATAAAGCGCTTTAATTATAAAACAATTAATCATGTGATTGGTTTAAACTCTGGTTAGCAGGTTCTTATTTCAACATTTTCTACATGGAAGAAGGTTAGATGTGGGTGGTAAAGGTAAACTAATGATTTAAAGGAGGTTTTATCCTATGCAGGGTGTAAAAAGACACATCACATACCCGTCAACTACGCATACTGTACGTCTAACAAAGTAGTTTTGCGCAAAAATTATTGCTGCGAAACGACTTTTATTTTTTGGTCTGAAAAAAAAAACAATTTTTTACTGCGCGCAATGTAACTTGAACCCAGGCAAGTGGAGCTAAACCCCGCCCCATCGCTCTAATCCACGTAGGTACTTGTCGGATCCGTTTGATATTCATTGCGTTTTTGTAACTGCAAATGCGTAATTTCGAAATTTCGAAAAAAAAAATCGAAATTTCAGATATTATTTTTTTTGGAAAAAAGTTTAGTAATAACACTTGGAATTAATTTTCATAAAAAAGTAAAAAAAAAAAATTGCAATTTTGACCTTCAATATCTCTAGAACCAGTGGATTCCCAGGTATGGTCTAGTGGAAAAAATGATCCAAAAAAGGGGTAGAATATGTGGCTTTCGGCTTCGGAAACTGTCTTTTTACACCCGACATATAGTTGAATTTGATGAATGAGACGCATGTAATCATGAATTTAGAATCTGTTTTTCAGTCTCTAAACCAAGCATATGTTTAGCCAATTTTATAAATAAGGCTGAAATTGCTGTATTCTGAACATTGCCAATGAAACACGACACATACAACTAGCTTAGAAAACTGTTACAATTGAAACAACAATTGGCGTGTTACAATCGCGTGGTAGCCAAATCTTAATAAAAAATTAAAGACAGAAAATAATGCTTAACAATTGTAGGTCAAAAGAAAAGAAATAGGATATTAAGAGAAGTATAAAATAAACATGAATTTTCAGTTAATCACGTCGGTGATGTACGATCAAAGAAGAAATGTGTTCCATTTATCTCGGAATATTCAAACTGCAATGAAGGTAAGAAATTATATCTCTAATTAAACACGCTCCAGGCTATGCCCTCTTCTAGGGGTGGGTTTTAGCCAGTAAGAGTCTGACAAGCCCTCCCGCTCCACCCAGAGCGGAAAATGTCATTGGTTGATTGATTGATTAAAAAAAAAAAACAAAAAAAAATTGGCTAAATCCTCTTTCCCATTTCTCAACATATTTGGAGAGACCACAGCATGTTTTCTATACAAGACTTGGCAGAATAGGGTTTTATAGATCCGTCTGGCATCAAATGTAAGTGCGGTGTCTTATGACCCACTTGTTCGAGTGCCCCAAGTGCTACACATGTACCATCGTGTAATTAATAAAAAGCCCCGCTGCCGCTATAAACGTGGCTACTTACAGGGTCCAAACTATACAGTGCGTCTCTGTAGAAAGTGTACAAACGACTTTCGAGTTTCATTCCATTTACGTTTGTGCACTTTATACAAAGACATGCTGTACAAAGGTTAACTTGGACTCGAAAATAAAAAAGAAGATCTCTTCTAGCCATATCAACCCTCACAAAATCCTTCCATCGTTTCTCTCCAGGTCAATATTCAGATATATAACTCTAAATTCTTGTATTATTGTAGAAAACCAATGTTCGGGATGCAGCCGGTGCACATGCGACGGTGACGGGCAGTGGGTTTGCCAAGACGTACAGGCATGTCCCCAGGATGATATTTCTCAGAATCCTGTACAAAAAATGAATGAAGATATCTTTGACGATGCTTTAAAAATGTTGGAAAAAAGTGAGTGTAACAGAGTTGTCCTACTTTTTAAAACGCAAGTCTGAACGTTTGTTAATTAATCACGTGTCCATGACCATGACCTAGATTAGGACATAGGATTTTTTATTCCAGAACGTTATGTTCCTAGATAATAAGGAGGAGGAGGAGGAGGATAGTCTGGCGTATGAATCCGTTGGCAAAAGCTACATAGTAGATACTAATGGTACTTACACATCTAATCCGAATTATCCGATGTTGTCCTTATGGGTCGTCAATGGCCATGTTCGGCCGACGACTTACGATCATAGTTGGTGTACTTACGTGAGCCATAAAGGCTGTCGCGGGTGTGTTTAAAAGAGTCACCGTGGCCCCTGGCTAGACAACATGGGTGGGTTTTAGTCAGTAAGAGTCTGACACGAACTCCCGCTCCACCTACAGCGGGAGAAGTTATTTGATGATTTGCCACCCAAAAAAAAGCCACAAAGGCTAAGTGATGAAATATAGGTTGAGACCGCTGCGATCTGACAACATCACGTCAAACACGTTTGACACACGTTTTAACAGATCAAAGCAACGGAAAAATCGCTTAGGACGCAAGAGATATTGGGACGAGCTAGATAAAATTAAAAAATCGATGGTTTATTTATTGCTCAATAGATAAGATGATGAAGAAAAAGAAGAATATCAAGGTGTTGTATAATCCTAACGTGCCAGCTCCGCAAATGTCATCGAAATTAGCAGAGAAAGACGATCTTCTAGGTATGTTTTATTTCTTGGTGCATTCACATGAATACTCTTCTGTTCTTTACGCTTTATATCTTTCACTGCTTTATTTGCTTCACTAATTTAACTCTTGTGTGTTCGTTGTGCTCCTTGCTTACTCATATACCAAGTTAACTTCTGAAATCTGTTTCCAGGTTATTTGGTAGCAATACCTCGACAAGAGCACTGATTCGCACGTTTTTTAATACAGCACAAATGCACAAACAATTATTATTTAGTTTTATTTTTTACTTACAAAGTCTGATAGTCATCGAGGTAAGTGGTATATTTATTTTTTATATTACAATTTTAGATTTTAACCACGTTTATTATTACAGCTGAGTTCCACAACCTGAAAGAGATGGATGAAGAATTCTTTGCTCACCCATCTTTGCACCGGCTTAGACGATCTACTGTTAACAAAAATAGTAAAAGATCGATTGAGAAGACAAGTCATACAAGCAAAGATTCTAGTCACAATAATACTGTCAAAAATGATGCTCTTGATGAAATAAACGAAGGTAATTTTTTTTTTCAAACTAATTCAGTATAAATTAAATAAAAGTAAACCAATTGTAATCTACATAAATATTCACATTATAACTTACGTACCTATTTTATCTTTGTTCGAGCAGATACTTTAAAGGACTCAAACCTAACGGGAACATTGGTTGCTAAGAAAATCGACATGATACCACCACTCGCTGGTTCGAGACGATCAGGCTTCGCAGATATTACCAGCAAGGCACTGCAGATTGAATACAGCCAACCTAAGACATACAACCAAATAACTGATAATAAAATAGAAACAACAGAGCAAGAAAATAAATTTGATTCAAGCCATGAAAACTTAAAAACAGTGCTTGGTAATTACACACAAAATACGAAGAACAACGATCTATCAAAGATTGTAGTCAATGAATTAAAAAAAGGTAGTGAAACTATTGGAGATGCCAGTGCTCCTCCAGTGTCAAACATAACTTTCACTCCAGAAAATGACACCTTGACTGCAATGGCCTTCATTGCTGGAAACCTGTTAAATAAACTATGGAACATGGAAAAAGACGCAGATGCGTCTTCAACAGAGACTGATGGAATGAAACATGAAAAAATTTCTGACTTATTAGAGCTTTTTAAAGAACCACTTAATCTGAGGCAAGAAACGTTCCTCAAAAATGCTTTAGAACAGCTATCAAGTGCAATAGATAAGCATAAAGATGCTAAAAACATTTCAATTTGTGAGACTATCAATGAGGCAGAGAAGTTGTTCAATGCGAATAGTACTAGGGATGCGGAAACTACAACAAGATTACCTTGTAGAAAGAAAGCTACGGAAGAGGTCAATAAATCAAAAAAAGCTAAAGAAGAATTTGAAATTAATCAAAGAGAGGCTACCATGAAAGCAATAGCCAAAATAAACAATGTTGTAGATCTAATTAAAAAGTTTGAAAATATACAAGGAAAGCTAAGCGAATTACAACATGGACCCAAATTAGTGTTTAATCACACATATACTGAACTAACGGAAGATGAGGAAAACTCTTTCAATATGTTTGGGAACATTTTAGACAAAATAACAAAGTTTTTATTGCCGAAAAGAAATAATAAAAAAATAGCAAATGTGATAAAGCATCAAAACTTCTTGAAAGGGAATGATAATCTCAAGAAAAAGTTTGAGAAAATGTACAACGTTGATTTAACTAACATGTCCGTGACAGCTAAAGACAAATTAATTCTGGACTACTTAACTCATGTCGATAAGAACCCAGATTGTTTATTGAAGAAGGAAAATTACGAGTTTGAAGCGCTACCAAGCGTTGAAGGGAATATATTACTCAACTTGTCCGAATTTTTCAAATTAAAATCGTTTAGTGATTTGATAAAATTAATAGAACCTGAAAACGCCAAGACCCAAGGAGCACCCAATGTAACAGCAAAACCAACACTTAAAACCACCGAGACAGACATAGTAGAAAAGGATATGTCATCTAGTTTAAAAGGCGTTGATTATAAAAAGTTTATTTCGACAAAAGAGAAACTTAAAGAACATTTGAAAACCATCATGGAAGATTTAATAGAGATACAGAGTGCGAAAGGAGTAAGCTTTAAAGGAAACATTAACGTGTCAGATGCGTTACCTTGTATATATAACCTTTTAAAATCTGACACAGAAGAAATTGTTAAAAGAGAAGAAAATGTTGACCCAATCAAAAAAATAGCAAGCATATTTCAAGGATTAAAAAAAGAACTGAAAGTGACAGCGTCACGAAGAAATAATGGTAACATATTGACAGAGAGACCCAAATCCGCTATCGTGTGGGAACGGTTAGTAAAAAACTTAGTTAGTAAATCTTCAATTAGCAGTCGTAGATCGTCAAAAAGTAGAATTCCTAAATCATATGAAGTAATAAAACAAATGATGGAGAGAATTGAAAATGGCAGTGCTACATACAAACGTCATGCTTTACTTGTCAAAACTCCCGCAGCAGGAAAACTCATATTGCTTAAAGCATTGGAGCAAGATGTTAAGGCCGTAATAGATGTAATAGGTGAAATACAACTATCCTTCGGCAACCTAGCTAATCTGCCAAAAGAAGAATTTACTGATCTCGAAGAATTTGTCGAAAATATGCAGACAAGTATTAAATTAAGCGAAAAAGTAAATGAAAAAGTAAAATCAGACCAAAGAAAACTCATTTCTGACATTAATGAAAGTATCAAAAAACTACAGATAAAGACTATAGTAAAGAAGAATCCTAATTTTAGAACCAGTGACCCTCGTGAAGAAACTGATGAGATGAAAATAAGTAGGATCCAAATAGTAAACCAACTGATCAGGAATCGTGTGGAAAAGTTTATAAAGCTGAAAGAAGAAAGTGGATCTGATGTCAAGAACGATATGATTTATAATGTAGCTACCAGGATTCTATATTATTTAGATATTGGAAATTATAAGCTTGCTAATGAATTGTTCAAGTTTTTTGCAATGCAGAAACAAAATGGATCTACAAACGATAAATATGGTGGTAAGTCTATTTGCATTTTTAATATAGAATATAGATGGTAGAACGGTCAAGCTCAAGTTTGATAGCATGATATCAATCAGTCCAGCCTTTTCCTTGACTTGGCCTCATAATGATGTTGACTCAAGTCACGAAAACGCCCTCCGCTTTGTGACTGTAGAAAGCTAACAAACTAGGGTCTTCTAGATTTAGCTTAATCACAGAGCTTGCCAAGCTTTAATAGTTATTAAACACGTATATGTATTTTTTTTTTCCCAAAACGTTGCCACATCCACGGCGTCAAATAGCATACAGAGGAGCTCGTGGCTAAAGTAATAACAGCCGCACGGGTCGATCTTTCAGGTTAAGTTACGCTTGCTGGGTTTGGTATATGGATGGGTGACCATCTTTATATACCGAGACTCCTCCGTGCCTCGGAAAGCACGTTAAGGCGTTGGTCCCGGCTGTCAATCGTGAATCTTTAACAGTCGTTACGGGTCATCAGAAGCCCGAAAGTCTGACAACCAGTCTTACCAAGGGGTATCGTATTACTCAGTTACTGGGTAGTGGAGGTCAGATAGGCAATCGCTCCATGTAAAATACTGGTATTCAGCTGCATCCGGTTAGACTGGAAGCCGACCCCAGGATAGTTGAGAAAAGGCTAGGCAGATTTATTGATTATAAAAATTGGGTTGTGTCATTCTGATGTATAAGCAACATTACTGTAAAATGTCATCTAAATCCGCTCAGTAATTTTTGCGTGAAAGCGTAACAAACATACATCCTCACAAACTTTCACATGTATAATATTAGTAGGAAAAAAAATTCGTACTTTTTATGATTTTAACGGTGGAGTGACAAGCACCCTCGCAATCAGATGAAAATCAAGCCGTAACAAGAAATGAACGCAAAGTATTTTTTTCCAGTTTCGCCTGCACCAAGACTCATGGAACAACCAATGCGTCGTAGGGCACAGCCCCTGACGGAACCACCAGTGCTGCTCGGGGATCCTAAGGACATCAAGGTGAAGCACATGAACTGGGCCACACAAGACCATCTGATCAAACAGCTGCTGAACATTAAGAACTTGGGATTGTAGAGGAACTGTTTTTTAAATACTTTTGTAATTTTCAATAAATATTTTTGTATTAAATCTGGTTGGATTCATTGACTGTGAGATAGCCTGGCTCTCTACTATTGCTGAGACCAGTCTTGTCCATAGTAATGTCTTATAAGTTAACCTTCCCTTTTCTCAATTACGTTGGAGTCACCTTCCAGTTTCACCGGGTACAGTAAAGTATCAGTATTTTACTTGGTCCGACTGCCTACCTGACCTCCGTAACCCAGTAACTGGGTAACATGATACCAAATGGTAAGACTGAATTGACGTAAAACCAGCATTACTCTACTTAAATGTTTTGTTGGTTTTACGACAATTTTATGAAGCGGTTTACTATATTTTTTTCGATTTCCCAAAATTATCTTTCAATACAAACCTTGTCCTGACAATTACAAACACAACAAAAAAAGGTTTAGCTAAAGGTGTAGTCGTTCTGAAGTGATATACGTTCAGCATTTGATTTTTATAGACGTGACGTTTTATAGAGTGGGAGAGGGAGGCCAAGGAAAAGATGGATGGATTGTGTGAGGAGTGATATGAAAGAAAAGGGAGTGATAGCGTGACGGCTGACAGGACAGAATGGAAGAAAAAATCGTGTTGATAAGGGCAGGAAGATTATTTGATTTTCATAGATTTTTTAGATTGTTTGATTTTTATAGATTTTACAGGCAGAAAACAGTAATTTTTGTGTTTGTTATTCCTACAAACGCAAACACACCCACATAATTATATTGTTTTGTAGTGACAAAATATCTTCAATATTAGTAGATATCATGTTTTGAGCCAAAGCAAAGTCTTATTTTCATGGGATAAATAAGTGTGAAGTCCAAAAGAAAACTCACTCTATAAAATGTGTACTTTATTATTTTTGTACTTGAGATGGATCACAAAAGATGTTAAACATTGATAAGGTACTATGTAGACTGAATCAATGTGTTTTAGAAGTTACATTGGGTAAAATGCTTGATTCCCTGGTTGTCGGTGGTCGTGTGACTTTCCTGTTCTTGGGCATATCTCGTTTCCTTGATTTTGATGTTGTGTTCCTGACTTTGTGTCCTGAAGAAAATAAAGTATCATATTATATGATATCTCGGCATATGGCGGCAGGTCACCGGGACTATCTGCGACTCCCGCATTCCCCTTAAACTTAAGGGGAAGATTTATAAAACAATGGTCAGACCTGCTGTCTTGTATGGTTTAGAATGTTGGGCCACAAAAGGGATGAATGAAAAGCAATTGCATGCAGCTGAGATGAAAATGATAAGAGCGATGTGTGGTGTTACGCGCATGGATAGAATTAGGAATAAGTATATAAGACGAAGTCTGAAAGTGGCACCGCTGACTGAAAAGTTGTGTGGAAATCGGCTGTCGTAGTATGGGCATGTGATGCGAAGGAATGAAGAAAATGTCATGAGAAAAGACTTGTGTATGGATGTGGATGGCTATAAGAGTTGGGGAAGGCCAAAGAAACGATGGATGGACTGTGTGAAAGAGGATATGGGTAAAAAGGGGGTGACTACAGAGATGTCGACTAATAGAGGAGTATGGAAGAAAAAGACACGTTGCGCCGACCCCAAATTAATTGGGATAAGGGTAGGACAATGATGATTATATGATATCTCTGGAATTCGCTCGGACTATTACGGAAAAAAGCGCTGCCAATTTCATATTGTTTCCACCGACGTGTGTCGTTTGGTTTCGTTTACCATGAAAGTGTGGGTTAAATAAATCAACTGAAGATGTACGAAAATGCAACAATTGGTGAATAAAATTATATAACAAGTAAACTAACTGCTCCTACCAGCCAAACAACTATGTGTGGCTTACAAATAGTAGTTTGCTCAAAATACCCAAATTAACCTATGAAGTTGTCGATTTATAAAACGGGTAACTTGGAGCTTCGGATTGACATGGAAAAATAAGTTTAAATATTTTTTATACCAGAAAAGTTTGTCCACTTGTATTTGTAGAAGAAATGAGTAAAATATTATTTCATTACATTAGACATATTATACTTAGCTAAACTAATAAATAAAATATGTACAAGCGGCATAAAAAGAGAGAATCAGCATTGCCACGTTCAATGGCAATGCTGATTCTTTGGCCGGAAAAAAGGCCAACCCCCTGGTCACGTGAAGAGTCAACTAAATGTTTGCTGATGTTACGGAAAACTCGATGAGCACTCGGAAACCAGAGCCCTAGTTTTTCAACCCCAAACGGCTCAAACATATAACTCCCAATAAAATATAAAGCATAATCAGTCTTTATAATTTTCCCACAGCTGGGATTCAGGCCTCCTCTCTAGAAGAAAGAAAGATAGAAAGAAAAAAGTTTGTTTTGTGCTTCGCACAGAAAAACACGGTTATTTTACAACATACCATCAAAACAATATTAATACATAAAAAAACCACATAATCAAAAAATATAAAGAAAAAACATAGATAAGACCTGTGCGAGGCCAAAAAAGCACCTATCTCAGCATATGCTGCGACATTTATAAAATAAATATCACAGTGCTGGTATTCTGATAGGGCCTGTGAAGCCACGGATACACTAACGGAATACATACTTAAAAACTATTTAAATAAATAAAATAAAAGTGACAGTGAAACATATAATTTTAATAAAAATATTTGAGAATGTAAATAAATTTAAAATAAACCATAGGCCGACGGCTAACGCTCCGACAACATTTGTCAATGTCATAGACAAACCATGGAGCGCGCGAGCGTCTATGGACGGTTATGTTCGGCTATATTAGTGCTCTGTGGTTCGGTTCATCGGCTGCCAAAAAGATAACTAGTAAATAAACTAGCGTTGTTGAAAACAGTAAAGAAACGAAATTTAAAGGTTGAAAGTGACTGAAGGTTGAAAGTGGTTGAAAGAAGAGAGAATGGGGGCTATCCTCCACGCAGGCCCTGGTTGGTGCATATCACTATATGTCTTCGATTGTTTTGATTATAAGACACGCCAGTTTCCTTACAATGTTTTTCTTCACCGTTTTGAGAGCAGTGGTGATGAAATAAATAACACAAAGTAAAGCGCTTGTCTGGGTTTGAACCCAGGGACCACCACTGCTGCATTTAAGGAATATTTTTTTTCCAGTCTAGGTATTTAGAATAGAATACTCTTTATTATGTACGTGTGTTTGTATGTGTGTGTGTGTTGTTTATATGTGTTCTTTATTGTGTATTTTGTATTTATTTGTTTCTTTGGGTTTTGTTTTGTCTACAAAGTCGCTATATTTGAACCATTTTTGTATGAAATCCAAACAACACGTGTTATTTTGGATTTCATACAAATATATGATTGAGTTGTACTGTGAAAACTGCGTTGGTTACAAATATGGCGGTGTTATACAAAAAACAACACAGAGAAATAAGGCACTCAGAGGTCAAAGAATGCATTTTCATAAAACGAAAATTTCATAGGTAAAGACTATTTGTGACATAGGTATTTGTTCTGTGCAAAATTTTGGATCATAAACTAATGATTACTCAGGTACGGCATTAAAAGTCCCGTCATATGTTATTATAACACAATCATACCTCGTCTTGAAATGTTCCTTCCTTTCCTTTTCTTTTTCCTGGCGTCAGCTTTTTCTGTGGCGTTCTTCTGATTTTCATTTATTCTCGGGTTCACCTTATGTCTTAGATATCTAGGTATTATATTCTTTAACGAACGAGTCTTCAACTGATCTAAAATAGACCTTTTCAGCCTCGATGTAAGTTCCAAATTCTGTTGCCATCTTCTCATTGTGTCTTCATATTCGCCGTATCTTTTGTCTGATATTTCATCCAACCTCTTTTTAGCAAGTTGTTTCACTATTTCTGATTTTGGAATCTTTCTGTGCAAAAGTTCTGTAACATCGTCCTTGGACGTCTTCAATAAGGTACGGATGTGATTTATGAATGAACGTTTTTTCTCTTTGCGTATCCGTGTTTTATCTTTTACGGTGGTAGATGGTAGAAGTTTGGTCGTGGTCTCTTTTATCTCTACCCCCGGTTGTTTATTCGCTCGCGGCTTTTCTTCTTTTGTAGTTTGTATTCTTCGCTTGTAGTATTTGATTAACGTTAGTATTTTGTTATGGATTGCACTCAGTCCAGAGTCAATTCTATCTATCGTGTCTTCATTCACTTTATCTATTAAAGAAAGCATTCTTCTGCTGTGAGCAAACTCTATTAGACCTATTGCATCGTGCATTTTACTTATATCCAAAGTTAAAGTACAAAGCAATAGTTTCATCTTATGAAGGCTTTCACAAGGAGTGCTGTGTATGAGAATAGCCGACACTTGCTGCCACTTACTGCCAATACTATTCAAATAATTTGACAAATTATATTGCGGGTCTTGTACTCTTAGCCCTGGCATAACATGTTGGTCTACATAGTACGATTTAATGACATGTTTCATGATCTTTCTTGAGGCAGGGGATAACGGCGATAGTGCGTTAGACATCGGCGTATCTTTGTCAATTGCTACGATGACTTGAACCAAACAGTCCTTGAATGACAAAAGGTCACACCGGCTAGTTTGCTCCATCATTCTTCTAAAACTTTTTTGTCTTCTTAACTTGGTTCTTTTTGGTTTTTCGATAAGTGGTTTTTTGTAAACATATCGCTTCATTGCATGCATAAGAAGTTTTAAATCTTCAGGTATATCAGATTTTTTGTACTTTTGTATTATAGAAAGGTCTTTTAAGACGGTAAAAATATCACTTTTTAGTTTTAACATATATTTGTCATACCCGCTTGGGTTAGCTATCCTTAGGGCTACATCTAAACCAGTCGCCATTGCGATGTTGTAAATAGAGAAGGAGGTTTTACTGGTAGTATTATTTTCTTTTGGTCTAAAGTCAGTATAACTATTACTTTTTACAAATTTTTGCAGGTTTTCTTTGATTTTTTGCAAATTTTCTAATTCTTTGATTTTGTCGGATATGATTTTATTTAAAGGTGTTAGGACATTCTCCTTTAACTCTGGTAATTCTTCAGTTTTATTGTTAGTGGTAGTATTCGTAGTGTTTATTATGATTGTAACAGTTGGCATTAGACTAGGTGCTGTAATGTTCTCCTGACCGGTTACATCTCTTTTCATGATATTAAGAACATTGTATTGTAATATGTCGTTTGTGTTTTCAAAGAAGTATGGATCTAAATCTTTGTTATCATTGATATTATCTAAAAAAAAACATCATTTGTTAATTAATTTCCAAGAAAAAGCTTTTGTACTTTAAATTAATATTCATTGAATACATACCTTGTGTAAAATTCACATTGGTAAGGTTGCTAGTTGTAGGTAGCAGATCGATCACTACTTCAGTGGCATTTGTGACCGTAGTTTCAGTAATAACGTCATCATAATCTAGCATAAAGTTTATTACGTCTCCTAATTGATCGTTACCGCTTGATACATTATCTTCGTCCATCATCATATAATCAACGCTAAAAGTTTGATTTTTGGAACCATTGTCGTTTGGTTTATTGTCTAATGATTTCCTTCGGTTAGAAGGTATGGCATCAACAGCAATGCTGCGCAAAACTTCGTCGAATGCTACATAGTCAGTGTCTTCACCGTTTGTGGTCTCTGTGTTGGATTCCGTGATAGTAAGCCCAGACACTACTGAATCAGGAGCTGAAAAATTAGGTTGATTGAATAAAGTTTGATTAAGAAGTTGACAGCTACAATAATGCATGTCATAACATCACGTATAGTGGTTCTATGTTATAAAGACGGGTTGGTCATGGATTTGTGTGATGGTTTACGTGCAATTTTTCATACGAAGTGCTCGATGTCATAGAAAATAGCTTACGCACACAGAAACAATTTTCACGTGAAACTATAGACAAAACCCAGACCAACCCGCCTTCGTAGGATAGAACAAGTGTTCTATCCTACGAAGGCGGGTTGGTCTCTATATGCATTTATCAAAGGGGTAAAGTTGCACAGTGCACCACTACATTTTACCAGATGTGTGTATTAATGTGTTATGGGGTTGGGTAAAATATGAGTAACGCGCACAACGTGTGGGTCAGTATAGTTATCAAAAACATGTGATGATTACCATTTAATGTAGTAATAATCTCAGAAGCTGGTTCATTATCCATAAATAATGTGAAATCAGTGGTTGTTATAATACCCCTTAGACTTTTCTTTTGTTCGTGTAAAGGTTTGGCTCCATACAACCATTCAGACAGCTTCTCTAAGGGTATAGTAGTGGCAGTACCTCTTGGATTATCAGTTACTGCACGCTTAGTCTTCTTTGGATACGTATCTGCTATTTTGACAAGAATAAAATTAAATTTCAACATTATTCAGCTGATCCGGTAAGTCTCAAAGCAGACTTATTTTCTTGAGTTTAGGGTAGGTTTTTACTTAGCCAATTTGCTATAGCCATTTGTTGATAAATGATAAATGATAAATGATGTTTATTCAGTAAATAGGTTACAAGGAACACTTTTACACGTCAATGTTTTTTGTCAGTTTAAGCTAGATGAGGCCGGTGTTTCCTAGCTGACTACCCTGAGAAGAAACACCGAAACAAACTCAGAGGTCAAAGTCTCTTTTAGTGTTCAAATCCATACAATGTGGACTGGTTAGATCATATGAGAACCATGTACGTTTATGTCTGGGATGAGCTTTATGAAGAAAGCAACACACGAATTCGAGTGGACCTGTCCAGACAGTGCAAGCATTTGTCAGTCATCGCGAAGCTCAACTCAGAACTCTGAGGTGCTCAACGAACCGACGAACAATACCAAAGTAAGGACATTTGAGTAGGCCGCAAAAAATACTCAAACTGCCAGACAATCATAAAATCTACATGAATATAACGACATACATAGTTCTCGCATTCACATTATTCTATATGAGGACCATGCAGCTTAGTGTCTGTAGTGGTCTTTTGAAGAAAGAACCAAACATATTTGAGTGGACCTGTCCAGTCAGTGCAAGCATTTGTCAATAGTCAAATAGCTCAACTTAAAAACCACTAAGGAGCTCAATGACATGACGAACAATACCAAAGAAAAGACATTTGGGTAGGCCGCAAAAGTACTCAAACTGTCAGACAACGTTGAAAGTTACTGTAAAAAGGAGGAGAAAATAATAATAATAACCCACATAGTCCTCACATTTACAATAATTAAGTAATCAAAAAAAAATAAAAATATAATACTTTACAAAGTAAATATTTGTGTCAAACAAAAGAGTAATCATAATATGTCAATCAAAAAAATAAAAATAAATATAATACTTAACAAAGTATTCAAGTCAAAAAAAAAAAAAATAATAATAAAATGTCAATAAAAAAATAAAATAAAAAATATAATACAATACTATACAAGTATTCATGTCAAAACGAATATTAAAAAAAAATATATATATAAAAAATTTTTCATCAGTAAGTAGTACATATGAAAACAATGGCTCATGTATATCATTGAAGCAGCTCAATCCCACGCCTTTTTGTCCTCAAGAAAGTCATTAATTGTGTAAAAAGCTTTCTGGCATAGCTTACGTTTAATAAATGATTTAAATTTATTTATGCTTAGTTCTTGAATTTGGCTAGGAAGTTTATTATAGAAACGTATACATTGACATCTAAACGAACCACCTATTTTTTTCTTGAGCCTGGTTTTTGGTACAATAAATTTGTGTTTGTTCCTAGTATTTATGCTATGGATATCACTGTATCTTTTAAACAGATTAATATTTTTATGTGCATACATGAGATTCTCATAAATATATTGAGAGGGAACAGTCATAATATTAATCTCTTTAAATTTGTCTCTGAGGGAGTGTCTGGGACTTAAATTATAAATTGCACGAATAGCCCTTTTCTGTAAAACAAAAATTGTCTGAATATCGGCGGCATTTCCCCACAGCAGAATGCCGTACGACATCACACTATGAAAATAACTAAAGTATACTAAACGAGCTGTCTCTAAATCAGTTAAACCACGAATTTTCCTTACGGCGTATGCTGCAGAGCTAAGTTTTTTGGACAGTTTATCTATATGGGGGCTCCACTGAAGCTGCGCATCCAAAGTTAAACCTAAGAACACTGTGGAATCCTCGGGTTTCAACTCTTCACCCTTTATTGACACACTAGTGTTCACTTGTATTACATTGGGTAATGTGAACTTTATGCATTTTGTTTTTTTCTCGTTAAGGAGAAGATTATTGACATTAAACCAGTTAACTACAGTTGAAAGAGCATTATTTACATTATCAACAACCACCTGCTGACGTTTGAGTTTAAATAAAAGTGAAGTGTCATCTGCAAACAGCACTATATCATGTTTATCCTTTATGAGGTAAGGCAAGTCGTTGATATAGATTAGAAACAAAAAAGGACCCAGAATTGAGCCTTGAGGAACCCCCATTCTGACTACAGACTCGGAAGACCTTTTGCCGTTCACATCAACTCTCTGAATCCTATTACTCAAGTATGAAGTAAGAAGATCCAGAGAGGCGCCCCGGACTCCGTAGTAGTGCAGCTTCCTGATCAATGTATCATGGAGAACGCAATCGAAAGCCTTAGACAAATCGCAAAAAATGCCCAACGCATCGCATTTATCTTCCCATGCATTATAAATGTGTCCCAAAAGTTCAACACCAGCATCAGTTGTTGAACGACCCTTTGTGAAACCAAACTGTTTGTTGTGTAATAATTTGTGTTTATTAAAATATCTTTGAATTTGATCTAAAATAATTTTCTCAAAAATTTTACTAAAAGTAGGTAGCACTGATATAGGTCTATAATTAGTAGGGTCTGATGTACTACCCGATTTAAACAATGGTATAATTTTACTATATTTCATTAGATCAGGAAACTCACCACAATCTATACAATTATTAAAAATTACTGCTAAAGTAGGTGTTACAATGTCTATAATAGACCTAGCAACGTCAACAGAATTACCCCATAGATCTGCAGTCTTTTTAACATTTAAAGTATTAAAAGTTTTGATTACATCATTACAAGTGACATATTGGAAATAAAATTGGGATTCACAAACTGGAACGTTTTCTTTAAGTAAAATTTCTGCAGCAGTTGGTGATGAATTTAGAGATTTTGTAGTCGATACGGGAATCTCTGCAAAGAAATTTTCAAATGCCGCGGCGACTTGCGAATCTGATTTAATGATACTGTCATCAATAGCAAGGCTGTAATCACTACTTCGGTTGCAAGACCTTCCCGTTTCGCTATTAATAATATCCCAAGTCATTTTAATTACATTACTACTATTTTTAATTTTTGAACTTAAGTAGCGAGATTTCGCCAAATAACATACTTTTTTAAATAATTTAGAATAATTCTTAACATATAAATTAAATTCTACAGTGTTAATATAAGTCCTTTCTTCATACAGCTCATACAGCCGTTTTCTACTTTTATTAATACCAATGGTGGCCCAGTCACTGAAGGAAGTATTGCTATTTACCGAAATCGTCTTAGGAATAAAAGTAGTATCAAATTGCGTGCAATACATTTTGAAAAAATCATTATAATGTTGATTAGGGTCATCATTAGTTGACAAAAGTGGGATTTTATTTGAGAGTTTAGTTTTAAATGTTTCCAAGCGACCTTTAGATTTTGGGTTAACAGTGATATCTTTTTTTCGTTTATATTTGTTTATATTTGGTATAGTGATCAATAGTCCACTATGATCAGAGTCTAATAAATTAATAATTTTTTTGTGGGTAGGTAAAATATCTGCATAAATATTATCTAGGCAAGATGCAGTAGTGGGGGTTATTCTAGTAGGCTCCATAAATAGATTTACAAGATTGTATGACTGAAACAAACTTATAATTTTAGTGCTTAGGCTAGAAGTTTCTAACAAATTAACGTTGAAGTCGCCACAAACGATGACAGACTTACTAGAGTTACAAATTTTTTGCAACACTTCATCCATTACTTTTTCAAAACAATCATACAATCCTTTAGGTGGTCTGTACACACTTAATATAACAAACTGCTCCAATTCAATACAGGCAATTTCAACTGTCTGTTCAACAGAGAGGCTCACAATATCCTTGCGGTCTTTAAACTTAAGTATATTATTTATGAAAATTAATGAGCCACCATGTATAGCGTTTACTCTGCTGAACGAACTACCAACCTGGTGATTACTATAATTAAACATAATCTGATGGCTTTTAAGCCAATGTTCAGTTATACAAAGAATATCTACATTGTTAAATTTAAGGAATAATTCTATTTCTAAATCCTTGCCCATACAACCATAAATATTTTGGTGCACCAGGTTGATACTATTTGTTGATTTTAAAACATTGTTTTCACCATTCTTTAAATAATTGCTAGAGATTGTCTCTGTTGTCTTAATTTCTAATTTAAATTATTAATAATGTCAAAATTTGATGCCAAGACATTGGCAGAATTATGAAAAATGTCATTGCATTGCTCAATAGAAGCAATTTGTTTAGCCAAATTCTTGGCTGTTATACAAAATAAATATGATAGCGACACAGCTATCTGTCTCCTACAATAATTTGAAAGATAGTATCTATCTATATGATTCCTATCTTTTGTCAAATAAAAACGATTACCAATATAATTGTTAAGGTCAATGAGATGGAATAAGTTATTATTAAATAACAAATTGTGCAATTTTATATTCATATGATATCTAATTTGATTTTCTTCCTGTGGCAAACTTTGGCTATAAGGGAAAGTGAACATCACAATTTTTCTTAAATTAAGGTCAGACAAGGTTCTATAATATTGGAGCAATTCTCCTTTGTTCACGGTACCCCTATCACCAACTAAAATTATGAGTATAGTATCCTGGTTAAAATTACATTTTATAATCTCTTTCATTATTTCCAACAAAGTACAACCAGGCATGCAGTTATTCATTATAGAGTGTCCCGGATATTCATTTATCAAAAAGTGGCCTAAATCCTTTCCAATCTCATCACAATAGATATATATAGAATGATGGTTATCAAATATTACAGTAAATATGGGTCATAATGTCTGGTGTTGGGGTCTGATGACCTGAGCCTCTAGGTGGTTGAAAAGTAAAAAAGAATCGAATTGAAGTAAGAGATTACTTGATGCAGAAAGCACTAGATAAGCTTGTAACAAGGCAGTGTTAAAGCCTTGTTTATTTTTTGACCTCTATTCCAAAATTACGTTCTTTGCTACCTTTTTTAATTTCAAATTCAAAAATTACTTGTTTTCTATGTCAATAGTCTGTTTTTATATTAAGTCAGTTCTAATTCTGCAGCCGAGCTAGTAGAAGCTCCTCATTATTTTCCGACTCTTCAAGCGTCAGTTACCAGTTTCCTACAATTGTGCATTAATACAATTTATTTACGTAACTAGTCACAGTGTATGTGTTCTTAATATTATATTAAAGCCCACTGTTGTAAATGTGTTAACTCGTCGTGTTATTATTTATTGAACTCCTCATCTACGGTCCTCCTACCCTACGACCTCCTCTACGTGTCACACCACCACTCCGGTCCTCTGCAACGTGACATCGCCCTCCGTACCGTGACAAGCTATTGTGACAACGCGCATAGGAGGCCTATACCCAGAAGTGGACGTCTTTCAGGTAAATGACGATGTAGATACTTACTGTCTGCTAAGGCCTCCATTATCATCACGAGGACCCGATGATCAACGTGGAGAGGTAGATCCTGACTGTGCCAGGGCTCCGTGATGGTGCAGGTCCACCTGCCCTGAGGACTGCAGGAACAGGTCTTGCAGTCGAGGCACACGTTCTCTGCAAAGGTAGAAGACAAGAACTAGTAAAATGTGCTTGTGGAGTATGTGGAGATGGGCTTTACAAAGGAAAGTGATAAGAGGAACTAAAGATTATGCCCTGCTGGAGTGAAATTCCCTGCCGGAGTCCGTGTTTCCTGATAGCTACAACCTAGGGGTATTTAAGTCAAGAATAGATTCATTCAAGGCAAATGTGCTGCATCTTTGACCACATAATCGCTTACCATCAGGTGAGATAGCGGTCAAACGCGATGTCAGTAAGACAACTATGTGACTAGACTGATGAGATGTGGAGGCCGAGTCACCCGCGTCCGTAAGAGTATACCCATTGAGTCCCTACACGTGGTCCCTCTCCCACAAAGAGCACCTCAACAACATACGAGGTCTGCACTCAAATCTCGCCGCAGTCCACCACCACCTAGAGACTGAGAAACCAGCTCTCTTGTTCCTTTCGGAGACGCAGATCGAATGTCCATCAGATGTGGCGTAACTATCTTACCCATGGTTTACCCTGGAGCACAACTTTAAGCCACACGCTGGTATATGCATGTACACCCGGGACGACATCTGCTATCGGCGTCTCCGCAACCTTGAGGACTCTAGGTTCCCAACTCTTTGGGTTCTAGTGGACACAGGCCTAGATAAAATTGTGTACGCCTGTGTCTACCGTTCGCACAGCGGTGATTTGGAGACAACTAGGCTCACACAACACCACAGTGAGGCTTCGGATGTGGCTCAGCAGCGGTACCCTTCTACCTAATTGGTGTTACTGGGGGACTTCAACGCCCACCATCAGGAGTGGCTCTTCCCATACCAGTGCACAGACCATGCTGGACAAGAGACGCGTAAGCTAGTGTTAGCGTTAAATCTTACCCAGCTGGTCCAGGGGGCAACGAGGGTGCCGGATGTTGATTCGCACATGACCAATTGCTTGGAGCTTCTGCTGACAACAGATCCAGACTGTTACTCGGTGTCGATTTCTTCACTATTAGGTACTTCCGACCACTGTCTGGTGAAGTCTGTACCCATCTACTCCCCGCCTGATCCTAGCCAGGAGGCACCAGGCGGGTTAGGCGATAGAGGTCAGCAGATTGGGATGGCATGCGATCTTTCTTCGCATGTTATCCTTGGCAGCCCACTTGCTTTTCTTCGACTGATATTTCGTCGTGCGCGGACGCCGTGACGGATGTGTTGCGGCAAGGAATGGAGTACTACATTCCATTCTCTGACGTAACAATGTCTGGCGAAGCTCGACCATGGTTTGGTGCCGAGTGCAATCGCGCTGATGCGCTTACACACGCGGCATACCTGGCATGGGTCGACGCTCGGACGCGCAAAGCAAATGACATGAGTCAGAAAAAGAGAGCCTTTAACACGCTCGGTTTGACCACATTAGCCGAATTGGGAACAAACTTGCTTCTTACCCAGCTGGTAGTAAGGCGATTTGGTCCCTGGCTAAGTCGGTTGAATCGAACTTCTGCCGCCCCTCACTATCTCCACTGCTGAAACCCGACGGGTCGCTGGCCCACTCCGCTGAGGACACCGCAAACGTTCGCCTCTCTGTTTGCGGAATCTTCGTGTATAGATCCTGGTGGCGCGAGGCCCCTTGGTACTCTTGGTGGATGCGAGTCGATTATGTCAGACATTCGCATTCATCAGAAGGATGTCCGTAGGGTACTGCGTAACCTGGACGTGAACAAGGCTAGTGGCCCCGACGGGATACCGGCAATTGTACTGAGGACGTGTGCGCCTGAGTTGTCTCCGATCTTGACATCCCTATTTTGCCTTTCGTTTGAGACTGAAAAAGTGCCGATGGCTTCGAAGCAAGCTAACTTGCAACCCGTGCCCAAGAAATTATAGGCCCATCTCGGTAACTTCCGTACTCTGTAAGAGTATGGAACGTATACTGAATGGCAAGCTCAGGAGCTTGCCATTCAGTAGCAGTCCTCAGTGACCGACAATACGGCTGCCGCCGAAATCGGTCAACTGGGGATCTTCTAGCGTATGCCAATCACGTCTGGAGTGAGGCCATTGTGAAACAAAGGGAAGCCCTTGCGGTCTCCCTTGACATCTCGAAGGCCTTCGACCGGGTCTGGCACGACAGCCTAATTGGCAAGCTTGCGTTTGCTAGCGTGATTGGATTGCAGATTTTCCGAGGGATCGGTCTATCCGAGTAGTCATAGATGGCTGCTCGTCCGGACTGTTGGCTATTAATGCCGGTGTTCCTCAGGGGTCGGTGCTCTCGGCAACATTGTTTTTGCTGCATATTAACGATCTGCTAAAACCCGGTACCTTTGGGTATGCAGACGACAGCACTGTTGCCGAGAGATAAGTGCCCGACGCACGAGCTAGTGGGTCTCAGGTCCGGTCTCTCCAAGAGGCTATGGTTGGGCGCTTGAACTTGACCTTACAGGCTGTCTCAGATTGGGGCGATGCCAATCTGGTCAAGTTCAATGCTGCCAAGGCGCCCAGGCGTGTCTTTTTTTCCGCTAAGAGGAGCCAATTTCACCCGGCTCCATCTTTCCCAGGTTTAACCGTGCCAATAACCGACCAACTTGATATTCTCAGTGTTATGTTCACATCTACCCTCAATTTTGGTCCCTTCATAGAGGCAAAGGCTCAAGAGGCTGCCAAAAAGTTGGGGATCCTCGCAAAGGTGAGACGGTACTGCACGCCAGAACAGCTGCTCCAACTCTATCAAGTGCAAGTTCGATCGTGTATGGAGTACTGCTCTCATCGTTGGGACGGATCTGCCAGATACCAGCTTGATGCCCTTGAGTCAATTGAGAAACGAGCCAAGAGGATCATCGCTAATGATAGGCTCGTTGAGTCGAAGCTCCAAAGTCTTGAGCATAGACGCCGAGTTGCTTGCCTGTCGGTTTTCTATCGTTTACATTTTGGGGAGTGTGCGACGGAATTGCATAATTTGATTCCGCCAAGCCCATTTCATCAACGGACCACAAGACGTACGGCGAAGTGCCACCGGTTCATGGCGGACATCCCATCCATACGCATAAAGCGTTTTGAGAACACATTCATTGTGCGTACAGCTAGGGAGTGGAATTCCCTACCGGAGTCTGTGTCCGAGGTAGAGCTGAGAGCGGCGGTGCGTAGGCTGAACGCCAAAAGCACCGCCCCAGGACCCGATGGCTTTCATGGGAAAGCCTGGGTCCTGGCCTTGCAAGAGGCTCTCGGGCCTCGACTCAGAGGGCTTTTAAGCGCATGCTTGGAGAGGGGCCAGTTTCCACGTCGGTGGAAGACGGGGAAGCTGGTCCTGATCAAGAAGGTGGGGCGCCCTGCGGACTCTCCGTCCGCTTACCGGCCCATTGTGCTGCTCGACGAGGTGGGCAAGCTCTTTGAAAGAGTAATTGCAGACCGCCTCGTCGGGCAGATGGTGCGGGTGGGGCCGGATCTGGCGGAGAGCCAGTACGGCTTCCGCAGGGGGCGCTCCACGGTGGACGCCATCATGCGCGTACGAGCCCTCACGACGGGGGAGGCAGTTGCCCGGGGCAGGGTCGTCTTGGCGGTGTCTTTGGACATCTCCAACGCCTTCAACACCCTGCCCTGGAGTTGCATAGTGGAGGCACTCCGGTATCACCGGGTGCCGCCCTACCTCCGTCGCGTAGTCGAGGCGTATTTGACGGACAGAGCCGTCATCTACCCCGGTCATCAGGGAGAATGGAACCGGCGAGAGATGTCGTGCGGTGTTCCACAGGGATCGGTCCTGGGGCCGCCTTTGTGGAACATCGGATACGACTGGGTGCTGCGCTGCGACCTCCCCATTGGCGTCAGCGTAGTGTGCTACGCTGACGACACGCTAGTCTTAGCGCAGGGGTGGTCGCACGAGGCGGCGGCCGACCGTATGACACGCGGGGTTGCGACAGTCATAGGGAGGATCCGGCAACTGGGACTCGAGGTGGCTCTGCACAAGTCCGAGGCCATGTGCTTTCATGGCTATCGGAACGAGCCACCGGAGGGTTCCCAGATCACGGTAGGAGGGGTTCGCATCGGCGTCGAGGGTACGATGAAGTACCTGGGACTCGTCCTCGACAGCCGGTGGAACTTCGTCGAGCATTTTCGACGTTTGGCTCCCAGATTGGACAGGGCCGGGGCCGCCTTGAAGCGGCTCCTACCCAATCTGAAGGGGCCAAACGCCTCCTGCCGGAGGCTCTACGCGGGGATCGTGCGGTCCATGGCCCTCTACGGGGCACCGGTGTGGGCGCGTTCATTGACGCAGCGTTCAACGCGCCAGATGAACGCGGCCCAGAGGGTCATGGCCATCCGCATCATCCGCGGATACTGCACGATCTCCCGTGAGGCGGCGAGCCTCCTTGCCGGACTGTCACCGTGGGATCTGGAGGCAAAAATCCTCGCGCACCTGTACGAGTGGCGCGAGGAGGCTAAACGCCGGGGCGAAACTCCGCTGCCGCGACAACTCGCGGCTCGGCGGACAGAGCTCCGGCAGGATCTCATGGTGACATGGAGAGAGCGACTGTCGCAACCCAGCGCTGGGCACGCCACCATCGAGGCGGTAGTGCCCCTCTTTGAGGAGTGGCTGGAGAGGCGCCATGGCGCCCTCACCTTCCGCCTGACGCAGGTGCTCACCGGACATGGCTGTTTCGGGAAGTACCTGTGTCGTATCAAGGCGGAGGTGACCCCTGCGTGTTTCCACTGCGAGGATCGCCCCGTGGACACGGTGGAGCATACGGTGGAGGTTTGCCCCGCCTGGGCAGAACACCGCCGTGTCCTCGTGGATGCGATAGGCGGCAGCGACCTCTCGCGCCGTGCCCTGGTTCAGGCCATGGTACGGAGTGAGAGGGAATGGGGGGCCGTCTCCAACTTCTGCGAAGCAGTAATGCTCGCGAAGAGGGAGGCGGCACACGTTAGGGAGATTCAACAGAGACCGAATCGCCCTAGCGCCCCCAGCAGCAGCCGTCGCAGGAGACGCCGGGGGCTGCGAGACGATCTCCGGCCACCGTAGACCCGGGCCTGCGGACGGCGAGTAGCGGGTAACTCGCCGTCCGATCAGCACCAGGCCCGAGAGTCGACGGCGCGTAGTGTTCCACGCGCGCCTCAAAGAGTTGTCAGCAAAGGACGGGGCCTGCCACGGCCAGTGCCTGCCCGGGGGTGGAGGATAAATTCGAAAGAGTTACCTCGCCCCCGGGCGCGTAGGGCAGGGAGGAACAGGGGTGGGTTTTAGTCAGTAAGAGTCTGACACGCCCTTCCGCTCCACCCCAGAGCGGAAAGAGTCATTGGATGATTTCCCACCCCCCAAAAAAAAAAAAAAAACCGGAGTCTGTGTATAGCTACAACCTGGGAGTCTTTAATTCAAGAGTGAATAGGTTACTTCTAGGCAAGCGTGCTCCATCTTCGACCACATCATCCCTTACCATCAGGTGAGATAGTGGTCAAACGCGTGCCTATCAACAATAATAAAAAAAAAGAAAAAACTACAACATTGTGATGTATCTGCACGGAAGAAGAGGAAGTAATCACATATTTTCAAATATCGGAAATGCATAACAAGTCCATAGTTCTTAAATTGTTGACAACTCTGTTTTGTCACAGATGTAATAATGCAAATTCCATAGTTTGTTATCAATTGCATGGTAGGTATGTGACAACAGCAGATACATATGGTCTCAGTTAAACATCCGTGCCTAGTCGGCGCTTGTTTTAAAAAAACAACTGTGTAAAAATGTGACTAGTTTAGGTTCAACATAACATTCACAGGAAATAGTTCGTTTAACAGCTAAATATCATAATCGTTTAAAAAAATACAGGAATTTGATGGATAAATTAACGTATGAGTTGCTTAGAGATAGATGTGAGTCTGTGATCAAAGAGTGTCTCCAGAGTTTTAAAAAGAATGCAGCTGTTTCCCTGCGTAATAAGCCCAAGCATTTTTGGTTGTTAATGGTTTGAAGTCTAATAGTAATTCACTACCCAACCGTATGAAATTAGATAACCAACGTTCAAATAGAGGTCAAGAGATACGAGTATGTGAACTTTTCGCACAATATTATAACTCGGTGTATGGTAAGTTAAGAACAGCTCCCAAATCTAGTAATGTAAATACGGATCATGCGTGTAATACGCCTTCTCCGTGTAATATTGTTTTACTTGATTTAGAAATTCTCAAAGCACTCACTGATTTAGACGTCAATAAGAGCGCTGAACAGGTCGGAATACAAACCATCTTTAAAAAAATAATGTACTGTTTCTTTACTATACCAGCTGCATTCTTCACAGCACGGTTTCCTTCCAAAGATGTCCAGTACATCACATGTTTTGTGTGTTACTAGTGACATAGCAGATGCACTCAACGAAAGGAAAGAGGTACACGCTGTATACACGGACTCCAGTAAAGCGTGTGATTTGTCACAATCTTCTCCTAAATAAGATAGTAGATAATATGGTGGATATATATATATATTCACGGGTTATTACAGCGATGGTGTGAGTCCTATTTGAAAAATCGGACACAAATGGTAGTTGTTCAAAGTTTAAAATCTCACAGTAACGTAATACCATCAGGAGTGCCACAGGGCTCGCACATAAGGCCCTTGTTGTTCTTAATTTTTATAAATGATTTAGCAAGTAAAATAGAGTGCAATTTTAATATGTATGCCGATGATTTAAAACTGTACCAAACAGTAAACTGTGCTGAAGAGTCAGTCAAATTGTAAATTGAAATCGATAAAGTCTCTAAATTATTTCGACCCAAATCCTCTGAATTGGCTACACTGAGCATCGTACCGGAACACGGCTAGGCAGCTTGGCGGTACGTCTTTGCCTAGTCGAAGCCTACCATCAGTCAGTGTCACCTGATTATCACCACCCAGGGACCAAGTGTAGGGACTCAATGGGTATAATCCTACGGACGCGGGTCACTCGGCCCCCAAAAAAAAACCTAATATATGGATACTGATATGGTAAAAATAATATGAAATAATATTATATGGTTTAAGGTATGGTTGGTATGGTCTAATGATAATAATGTGGTATGATAATGGTATAGTAATTTCGTTTTATTTTATATTTGTTATTGTACACCTACCATAGAGTCAGTTTAACCCAAAGGTTGACTGGTAGAGAATGACTTGATGCATTAAGTCCGCCTATGTATCACTATTGTACATGCAGTTTAAATAAATAAATACCTCTTTTGTTGAAATCTATCCAGCTGTTTTGGCTACAGGGCGTGCCATACATAGTCCGAAAAACATTATCGTCCTTTTGGTTAAGTCGGGAATAAATTTAGATAAAAAATAAAAATGCTTATTACCTTTATTGCAGTTAGTGTACCGGGAGACGTAAGGTATGCATTCCATGTTATTTGATAACCCTGCAACGGAAAGAATTCACATATTATTAATTACTTAGATTTAAAATTAAGATGACGATTAATAGGGAATTATGGAAGAAAAAGACATGTTGCGCCGATCCCAAATAAACTGGGATAAGGGCCGGAGGATGATGGTGTTATTTGAAACTAAGAAAAAAATTGCTAAATTAATAGGATTGGTGGACTGATAAATTTAATGTGGGAACTAGGTGTTCTGATCCAACTTGAGAGAAGTTTATTTCTAAAAAAAAAAAAAAAAAAATAAAAAAAAAAATAAAAAAAAAAAAAATCTAAAAACCGGTTAAGTGCGAGTTTAACTCGCACACGAAGGGTTCCGTACGATTTTTATTATTTGTTGTTATAGCAGCAACGGAAATACACATTCTGTGAAAATTTCGACTGTTTACCTATTACGGATCATGAGATACAGCCCGCTGACAGACAGACGGATAGTGGAGGCTCAGTAATAGGGTCCCGTTGGTTACCCTTCGGGTACGGAACCCTAATAAGAATTAAGGTACGACGAACGGTCTTATCACAATTTAACGTTTTTGAAAAAGCCTGTGTTAGGTCACCCAGTAACTCAATAGGAAGGACGATCTTGTGTGAACATCATTAATGGCACCAAGAAGATTAAACAATGGTCTGTTGAAAGTTAAAAAATAATAACAAATACATAGTAAAAAAAAACAAAGCTATAAAATTAAAATTGTAGAACTGATGGTTCATATACGAAACTGGTAATAATTTGTAGTGTCCTGTGGGACGTGTACTAATGTATGTTGGAGTGTGCGAGAGCGAGTCTGCCTACTGCCTACCTAGCCTTTGGACAACTATCTTGGGGTCGGCTTCCAGTCTAATCGGATGCAGCTGGGTGCTCTGGTCTGGTGGGAGCTATCTGACCTTCACCAGTTACTGAGTAATACGATACCCCTTGGTAAGACTGGTTGTCAGACTTGCGGGCTTCTGACGACCCGTATCGACTGTCAAAGATCCACGATTGACAGGCGGGACAAACGGCTTAACGTGCTTTCCGAGACACGGAGGAGTCTCAGTACCTATGTAAAGATGATCACCCATCCATGGACCAACCCCGGCAAGAGTAGCTTAACCAGATGGATCGACCCCTGCGGCTGTTATTACTTTAGAGCGAGTATGAGGTGTAAATCAGCCACGGAAGGAAGGAGAGAAGGAAATCTATTTGAGAATTGACAAATAAATTAAACCTACTTTTATCAACCAAGTTGAACATCAGATAATCAACATCTTTCCTCTTAGCAGCATCCTCTATTCCAGCCGGTATCTCCACATCCTTGGGAAGTATGGAATAGGCTTCAGCATAGTAGTCACACCTGGCCTTGTCGAGGGTCAGGCAGTCCTTGTTAAAGCAGAGGTTACATTCGTCTGATCTTCGGATAACGTTTTGTGAGTAGAAGAATTCTGAGCTGCATGATAATGATCCTGGAAAAGAAACGGAGGTTGGATGCAAATATATTAATAAACTAGCGGCCCGGTACGTGCTTCGCAACGTATAAAGTAAAATTATAAAAAAAAAAAAATTGAAACATCAAATTCATTTATTCAAACAAAAAAATATTTTATTAATTGCTAGCCATTTTAAAACTTAATCCAAAACATTTGGATAAACAATATTTTTTGTTTTTCCATTTTGAGCATGAATAAATAAACGGCTGGGGGTACCGACTCTGGAACAGGCAACATAAAGTTGGCCATGTGAACAACATGATTCCTCCAAATTCACACCACAAACGTGAAGTGTTTGGCCTTGAGCCTTGTTGATGGACATCGCAAATGATAAACGCACAGGATGTTGTAATCGTTTGAACTCAAATGGCATATCAGTCGGAATCATAGGGATACGCGGTATCAAACAAACTTCTCCTTTTGATTAAGCAGTTAAGATCGTAACTTCAATCAAATTTGGCAATAACTTTTTCACTGCCAATCTGGTGCCATTACACAGTTTTCGTGGATTAATATTTCGCAATAATATAATCAAAGAACCAACTTTCAGATTCATGCAATGCGGTGGCATACCAGCCGGTTCCAATGAATTTAAAAATTCAATTGGATAATTCATTGCCTTAACTTGATTCATAACACTGTCAATTGATTTATGTGTCGTGACTACACCTGGCAGTTTCGCATGTATTTGAAAATTAATGGCATTGATATGAATGTTCTTCGGTGCTAAAATGGCGCGTTCTCTCAACCAATCATGATTTCTGAAGAATATTCGGAAAAACACATTCAATCAATTCATCTATCGATTGCGCAAATATACAAAAATTGTTCGTTACAGCGATCAATTCGTTGGTACTGTCGATTTGTATTTTGCCATCACCAATTTCTAACAATTGTTTTGAAAACTCATGGGCAGCTGGATCATTTTGTAGGTGAATACGCATATTAATGATCAGAGTCAATTTTTGTACAAATCTCCAAAGAACTGATGACTTCAAACAGGCATTTATTTTATCAGCAGGAGTTGATCGAGGAATGACAGGCAATGTTTGACGAAAATCCCCTGACAGTAATATCAAAGCACCACCAAAAAGCTGTTGATTACAACGTAAATCTTGCATTGTTCGATTAAATGTTTCTGGTGATTTTTTATTCGCCATTGTACAATGCAATTTTCTGTTCCGATCGAATAGTCGCTAAAATCAATGATATAACGAACGTTTTGCCTGTACCACCAGGTGCATCCAAGAAATATAATCCACCTGCATTATTGGACGGCTTGCATGATTGTGTCATACACATGTTTTTGCTGAATATTCAATTTGGTTATATTCGATTGTACAAATAAACGCAAATCATTAGATTTGAATTCCTGCTCACGTTGCAATTCACGATGTTTGATTGATTTTGTTTGGAAAATACCTGGATGCCCATCGACTGCTGTTCCTTGTTTATGTCTTTGTAATTTTTTCGAAGACACATTCCATGTGTAATACTGAGGCACTTCAGAATATAACAAATTTATCGCAAATGTATCAGTTTCGCATAATTTGAAAAAGCGGTCAACGTAGTCGCTGGTGGTTGTGCTGCTCCTTCCAATACATTTGCTTCATTAAAATAAATACGTTGGCCATTCTCAAGATGCACAGCCAAGTGAACAACCATAGGATGTATTTCGTGCATTGGAAACGACATAATCCTCCAGACAGCTTCATTACTACTAATATAGCGCCCCATTTGATACTGAGTAATTTCAACATTTCTATTATCACCAGTAACACCGAAAACAGCCATATCGCTCCCTTTATTTACATACTTGCAAATATATTTAATGGATTTGACTGAATTACAATACTCCACATTTATATGAGCATTGAATATTTTCGGTAATAATGGACAATACGGAACCACCCAACGATTATCAACTTCAACGTCCTGGTTACGCATTCTAATAGTTGCCATTTTGCCAGTATCATTAGGTGATCTACGTCGATACAACAGATATCCGTCATTGCCCGTTATTGTGTCTGAAGTCAATTGCCTTGGGTATCGTTTCGAACACTTTCCATCAATCACACATGATGAATTCATATTTAGTTCACCGCACGGACCATGTATTATGTTTTTAACGACAACGTGAAATAACTCAGGATCAAAAGTTTGATAAGGAATTTCAGCTGATATAACGTTATCGATTTGATCCGGAGTTATTTTATGTACCAGCCAAATTAATATATGTGCGTGCGGCAATCCCCTTTTTTGCCATTCGATGGGGTACACGGCAACGCACCTCTCCAAATACACATAAATTCACAATTAAATCCATAAGTGCTTTAATTTTTTCTTGTGGACGAACCATCAATCGATACGAATAAAAATTCATGGCACTAACTTTTTTCAGTACATGTAGACCTAAAAATAAGTGCAAAATGTGACTTTAGAAAATTATACAAATGAAATGTCAACACACTGAAAATAGGTCAATTATTGACCTGTTCGTGGATCAATCATTGGTATATTGATATGGTAGCCATCGTCACCTTTCCAATGCAATATTGGGTATTGTAATGCATCGTAACTACGATGAAGTTCCGAAACACGTTGCAATTGCTCATTTCTGCGATGAAGTACAATATCACGGGATTGAAACTGATCACCAACAAACAACAATTGCAACCTCATCAATTGTCGGTGCATTGAATCGCTTTGCATGCTCTCCAAAAGGTGTTCTATCAGCCCTTAATACGATTTTGTAATTATGAGATGGCATACGATCGAGAGCAATTTTGAACAATTGAACTAATGCGTTATGCTGATGGAAGAACCTTAAGCTAACGAATAATTTCTTGTCTTGTATTCGAAACAATTGCACAATGTTGATTCAATTCACGATTTTCATCACCAATAAAATAAATTTGCAAAAATTGATGATCAGCGTCGGGGTATGGCAATAACGAACCAGATTGATGATAAATCTGACCCTGAATCTGTAACATGTATGCAATTTGTAGATGTTGGATCAGAATTTTTAAAACTATCGAATACTTTATGATTCAGATTGATATAAACATGGGACAATCTTGCTGAAGTATTTACCTTAAACGTCGGCATAAAATTATTTCTAATAATTTTAGTAGCACCAAAAGAAGTCATTTGAAATGCCGAATTGTATTGTTGAATATGACTCAAAAAGTGCTTCAACGTTTGAGATGTCCCAAAAATAAATGAATACAATGATTCGGGTGGAGTTTCTAATGCTGGCAATCTCACTTTGCCATTAGCACAACACATGCCGGGCGTTTCACCTGGAAAGTTAGCCGCATCACAATGTGGACATATTGAGTCCATCATTCCAATGTATCCGTACACACTATAATCAATCTGACTGTTGTAATTAAAAGCAGCACGCATTATTTCAGCTAAAACAGCACGACGTATTCGTGATCGTCGTGCAAGATTCAGTACAGGTACAGGGTCAACAGATCTATTTCGTGCATTACGTTCACGCTGCGATGCATTAGCTTGTGCGCGTTCATCTGCAGTCTGTGATCGTCTCAGTAATGCCACATCATTTGCATTACCCGTTCGCCGACCTATATTTGCTCGTCTGGCTCGTGACATTTTTCCTTCATATAAAAAAGAATAAATCAAATTAAAAAGAAATTGCTACATTAATAGTGGTGTATCAGTATTTATACATGTGCGTATATGTGTGTATGAAAATATAAATTACTGCATACGTCAATGTATATAAAAATGTCATTAAATAATTCATTTTTAAATGGACGTGATTCCATCTGTTACAAAAGAATAAAACACCCGTATGCACACAATATGTTTTTTCAAATAAAGAAACACACATACATACATGTAATTCACTTCAACAGTTCAAAACTTACCGTTTGTGTAAATGCGTTTGACAATTTAATTCAAATAAAGCCTGTAAACGATATGAAACACCGACGGCTCGCTAAAAAACTGAGAAAAGTACACGCACACATATACATAGTATATTTGAACAATTCAAGACTCACCGTTTGTATGAATGCACTTGTTACGATGCCATGATGCTGGCTCAGCACACTTGCAAACAAGCGCGAAGCATCAAATTCCATGAGTAGCGCTTCCCACGGTAACGACGATTCCTTGGGCTTTTTCCATCCTAACATCGGTGGGAACGGACACTCGCGATAATCGCGTACCTATAGTTTTATCTACTTTTATTTTACATTTTGATAATTTTTAAGAACCTTTTTTTGAGAACTTTTGTGAACATTGATTAAACTTTTTACTATATGAAACGGACTTTATTCTAAAAGTTTCCCGACACGCCCCTACACACGTATTTGGCGCAGTCGGCAGTCGTCAAGGACTTTGAAAGTGTTGTCGTTGTGTGAATCACCCAAAAATCGGGCATCGCCGCGTCGACCGTCCAGGCGAAGAACCTTTGGAGGACAGTCGGGAAAGCTGCTGTTGCGGACATCGAGACTTCCAAAATCGATGGATCGACGCTCGCTAGCAATAGTACAAATGTAAGTGAATTACATATATTCTTAATAATTGTATGCTATATTTTTTACGCAGTGTACTATAATTTTTCAAGATTTTTCACCCACGTAGTAATAGGGACCTTAGTCCTAGTAGGCGAGCTCAACTTCGGATAACCCGAAGTGACGCCAATCGTAACCTTGAACTTTTAAGCGACTTAGATTTAGAAACTATGACTGAACAAAACCATAGTTCACAACCATCTTTGAGTCAGACGAGTCAGGTGGCTTCGTCAGACTTAACTGATAAGATTTATAAATCTCTTAGATTAGTTCCAGAGTTTAATGGTAACCCTAATGTTTTGACCAGATTTTTAAATTTATGCGACGAGTTAGTGCTCACTTATGTCAGTACGGAACCAGGAAGTTGACTCTCGAATTTGGCTCTGATTAATGGAATTTTAAACAAGATAACTGGTACTGCTGCACGTACTTTGGCAACTAATGGAATTCCTAGTGATTGGCAGGGCATAAGAACCACGTTAATTAATAGCTTTTCAGATCACAGGGACGAAACTTCATTATATACCGATCTATCTCTTTTAGTTCAAGGCAATGATACTATACAAGTATACTACGAAAAAGTTCAACATTTGTTGTGTACTATAATAACGTATGTCGAGTTGCATGAATCTGTAGGAACCACTGTGGAAGCAAAAAGAACTCTTTATAAAAACTTAGCTTTGCAGACATTCTTGAGAGGTTTAGATGAACCGCTAGGTTCTAGGGTAAGGTGCATGCGACCTTCATCTCTCGAAAGTGCCCTTGAATTTGCCCAAGAGGAATTAAATGTTCTCTATTTACAAAAAAGAAATAAATGACTACCCGCGAAGAAAAATCTATATAATTTTTACGAAAAAGCACCTAATACTTCCAACGCACAGCAAAATTTCCGTTCATCTGCTCCCAATTCATCTCATCAACAGCAAAATTTTCGTTCATACATGCCACCAAATTATTACCCTACATTCCAAGCATACCCGAGACCTCAAATTCGATCCTTTGGTCCTCAATATCCTCCACAGCTATGCCCACCACCCGTACCACCAGAACAGCACAGGCAACCCTATCCCAAACCTCAAAACCCCACAAAGACCCTACAAATGTTTAGGGCTCTCCCTACCAATATGTCTACGGGATTCCGAATCCCACCTCGAGCTCCCCAAGTACCACAAATAAACCAAGCACCCCAATATAGTACCCCAACACCTATGAGTGATATTAGTCATCCAGTCGCGCGTACTCTCCCGCCCACGAACTACAACGGTAAACGTTACCTTGAACCAAAACTTCCACAAATTGGAGAAACTCATTTCAATGAATTTTTAGACGAGAAAACAGCTTTAAATTTTCACGAATACGATCCCAATGTCCAAAATTTTGATCCTACTCCCAATATGATCGATACAAATCATCTTCATAATTTTATGATTGGCCTTGAACTTGATCCAAATCAGAACCCCGTTGAAGGCACTGCAGAGCAAAATTTTTTGCCCGGCTATAGAGAAGAATGCCCCCGTATAGAATTGAACGTGCAAAGTAAACGTCATTTGCCTTATATCCAAATTAAAAATCCCCCAATTAAACTTTTGGTTGACACCGGGGCAAACGAGTCTTTCATTAGCCCAGAAGCCTATGAAAAATTTTACTCCCAAATTCCACTTGACTATGAACCATTCCCATAAAATTATTTCTCTATAAATTTCATAATTTCTTTGGTGGTTTAATAGGTTGCGAACAGTTAAAAAAGTGGAATGCAAAAATCGACCTTGCTGCTCATGTTTTAGAGACACAATTCACAAAAATTCCTATAATTTTATATTACAATCCTCAATGCCTAAACTCTCACGAAATTACTATACCGGCCCAAACTACTCAATTAATTAGGGTACCTACTAACATCGCACAGGGAGATATCTATATTGCAAGCAATTTCCGGTTGTTACATTACCGAATGCATATCTTTCGCGTAAAATAATCATACCATGATACAAATTTCAAACACATGGGATACAGACGTTGTAATACCTATAGAAAATCCAATATGCGCCCAAATTTTTAACGAAGAAACGTTTCCCATAACTCACGTAATTGACACCACCCCACGTACCTATAACGCCGAGCGAACATGAGAGGTCTTATCGCAGTTGCGCATAGAACATTTAAATGCAGAAGAGACAGTAAATTTAATTAATCTTTGCAAAGAATATGATGTTTTCTACCTAGACGGGGAACCACTCACCTTCACTAACGAAATCAAACATCATATTAAAACCGTAGACGATAAGCCAGTTTATAGTAAAACCTATAGATATCCTTACGTACATAGAGAAGAAGTACAAAATCAAATAGAATCTATGTTACAGCAAGGTATTATTCGTCCATCTTCATCGCCTTGGAATGCTCCGATATGGATTGTGCCTAAGAAAAGCGACGCATCTGGTAAAGTTAAGTGGCGATTAGTCATTGACTTTCGGCAACTAAATGCAAAAACAATAAATGATAAGTATCCGATTCCAAACATTAACGACATATTAGACAAGTTAGGCAGGTGTTTGTACTTTTCTACATTAGATTTAAAATCAGGATTTTTACAAATTCAGCTAAATTCATCCGACATACCGAAAACAGCATTTAGTGTAGAGCAAGGCCATTTTGAGTATATTGGAATGCCAATGGGCTTGAAAAATTCTCCGGCAACATTTCAACGAGTTATGGACAATGTCCTTCACGGACTCCCAAATTGTACTACATATATGGATGATATTTTGGTATTTTCGACATCCTTACAAGAACATATAGTTAACTTGCGCGCCATTTTCGACCGTCTTAGAAATTCAAATTTAAAAATTCAGATGGATAAATCTGAATTTCTCAAACACGAAACGCATTATCTCGGTCATATTATCACCACCGATGGTGTCAAACCAAACCCGGATAAAATTTCAGCCATCCTAAATTATCCAGTCCCGAAAACTCCCAGGCAAATTAAGGCATTTTTGGGTTTACTTGGTTATTACAGACGTTTTATACCGGATTTTGCACGCATTACTAAACCTTTTACATCGTGTCTTAAAAATGGTGCCAAAATAAATTTAACCCCAGAATACTTAAGCTGTTTTGAGCATTGCAAAACTCTTCTTACAAATGACCCCATTTTAATATACCCGGCTTTCAGTAAAGAGTTTATCTTAACTACAGACGCGTCTAATGTGGCCTTAGGAGCAGTCCTTTCTCAAGGTCCTATCGGCTCGGACAAACGTATTGCCTATGCGTCTAGAACTCTTAACAATAGCGAAATTAAATACTCTACCATCGAAAAGGAGTTGTTGGCAATCGTTTGGGCTACAAAATACTTCCGGCCTTACCTTTTTGGAAGAGAATTTAAAATAGTAACTGACCACAAACCTTTAATTTGGCTTATGAATCTAAAAGAGCCTGGTTCACGTCTTACTAGGTGGAGGCTCAAGTTAGCAGAATATAATTACACTATTGTTCATAAAAAGAGAGAAATCAATACTAACGCAGATGCTCTCTCACGTATTCAGATCAATCATAATGAAACTTAGTCTTTGTTCGTGAATTACTCCGATACGTCTTCCACATTATCGGCCGAGGAAAATAGTCCAAAACTTTCCTACTCTACTCTCACCGCTGCAGGCAACAGTCCAATACACTCGTCATCTACTCTTACTGCACATTCACCCGCGAACAAACAAACACGGCATTCAACACAACATTCATCGTCCACCCTATCTGCTTATTCAGCCCCACAAAATATCATACATCATGCACAAGTACATCCAGCCTCACCACGTACTGAAACCATACACACTAGCGAAGAAAATCCCGTTCTAGATATTCCGATATCAGATGAACCTTTAAATAAATTTAAGAGACAACTGGTAATCAAAATAATATGCGGTAATTCTAAAACTAGACCATTAATAACCGAACCTTTTCAGTCTATGCAAAGAACTTCAGTAGAAATTAGCGAACATAATTTGCAAACTAATATTATAAACATCATAAAATCTCACATTGATCCAAAAATCCGTACTGCTATTCTAGTAAGCCCCATCGAAAAAATGCTCGATATAATACCAATCTTGCAACAAACTTTTGAAAGTTCATCTGTGAACTTAGTTCTAGTTAAACATGAGGTAACCAATATTAATGACCTTTCGAACCAATTAGATATAATAAAGAAATATCATGAAGGCCAGACTAATCATCGTGGAATTACGGAAATCTATCTTTCATTATCAGAACGTTATTTTTGGCCTAAAATGAAAACCGAAATTACAAAATTTATTAACGAATGTAGCATATGCAGATGCGCAAAATATGACCGCAACCCAATACGCCCACAGTTCAGAATTGTTCCCCCACCAACTAAACCGTTGAATTAGCACACGCGGATCTTCTAACTGTTGACCATGACAAATATTTAACTATTATAGACTCATTTTCCAAGTACGCGCAAGCCTATCTTTTACCCGATTGTACCTCACCCAATATATTAAAAGCACTTTTACACTTTAGTACTCATCACGGTTTCCCTTTAAATCTAACAACCGATCAAGGCACCGAATTTAGCAATCAAGTCATATCAGAATTTCTCCGTTTGCATAATATAAAACATCATATGACTAGTGCATATGCATCTAATGAGAATGGTTTAATTGAACGTTTCCATAATACGCTTTTAGAACACTTACGGTTACTAAAAATGCAGCACAAAAATGAACCCAGTCGAAATCTTATACCGTACGCATTAATTGCTTATAATAATTCCATCCATAGTCTAACCAAGTGTAGGCCATTTGATGTTATTTCTGGTCACTTCGACCCTCGAAATCCTATCAGTTTAAATATGACGGACCGATATCTTCAAACTTACATTCAAGAACATCGTGGTCAAATGGAAATAGTTTATAAAATTATTCATGATTCTGCATTATCCAGTCGCGAAGACATAATGACTAGACGTAATGTCGATAGGGAACCAGTTTTAGATTGTGAACAAAATCAAATAGTTCACGTACGTAATCCAATGGCAAGTAGGCAAAAATTGGCACCTCGTTTTACTCAGGACAAGGTCGTTAAAAATTTACCTATACATATTTACACCGCAAAAAGTCGTGGCCCGGTAGCAAAATCTAGGTTGAAAAGACCACCGAAAAAATGATAGTTTTCGTATCATTGTTTCAGGTACTTATTACTGCTGCCAGTTTTCGTAGTCGGTGCTCAAGAAATACGCCTCGATAGGCTAGACAATGGACCGGGTATACTACCCTTTAATTTAGGTGCTACCAAAATTATATCCCATTTTCATACATTTTTACAAGATTAACCTTCAAGAAATCGAGTCACATGTGAACGTCATAAAATCCCAACTTACAGATACTACTTTTAAACTATCCCATACATACAGCTCTCTCTTTAAATACCAAACTAGGCACCTATATGCAAAGTTAGATAAAGTTTTAATGCAATTAGATACCTTAAGGCCATCTAGAACTAAAAGAGGTCTGATTAATCCTTTAGGCACAATTATCAAAAGTATTTCTGGTAATTTGGACAATGAAGACGCCTTGAAATTTGAAAATGCATTACGAACCTTGAATAAAAATGATAAAATTTTGTCGCAATCATTGAACAAGCATATTACCTTATATAGAAAGAAAGAAAGAAAGAAAATACGTTTATTTACGGTAAACATGACGCAAAAAACAGAGAAACACAAAAACAAAGAAAAACTGGGGGAAAAAAATGCGTCACATCCACGCAAAACGGCCATCGCTCAGCTTAAGTGCTATGACCCTATGCAAGACAGAGCCCCAGCGCTGGTTTTCAGCGACAGCCGGCGCCGACGTCATGACGTCAACCGGTGCAGAAAACAATGAGTAAAACTTCTAAATATTATACAGCGTAAAAAATATTAATATTTAAGTGGCAACATTCCATTTCCTGCAACATGACGCACGCGCCGCCGGCTTTGATTTTAATCTGTGCCTCTCAGCTGTCAGTAAACTATCTTTGACAATGACAATGTTAGAATAGGTTATGTAATAAAAAAAATGGCTCATGGCGGCACTATGCAGGCGTTGGCAGGCATTACGCAATGACATTATATAATGAATGTTATGATGAGATAATAATAAATAGTTAAGGGAAATTGTATAGCGAGTAGTGTTATTGTTTTTGGGAAAAAGTGTTTATGAAAGTGTAGAACTATGTATATCACAAACACATTGATTTAACACAGAACGGAACAACAAAGATGGTAAGTAAAATTAAAAATAGATTTAGATTTAGTCACTGCACAAAGACATTATACTCGTAGAGTAATAGTACTAAATTATAAATATAGGCATCGTATTGATTCAAAATAAAATTAAATAAAAATTATACAATTATTTAAATCAACAATCAATTTAAATAATTGTATAATTTGTCTAAAATAATATGTAAAAAATTACAGGAACAAAGTGGTGCACTTAATATTAAAGGAATAAAAGTAGCAACGAGACATACAAATACAGGGACCCACAGAACCGCAAATTCCAAGCAGCCCACGCTATGGGAGATCCCACACCAAAGCCCGCAGGCCATGACCTCTGAGGTATGAAACAACACTAAAAGTACTAAAAGTACATGGTCAAGAATGATGGGAAACTTGATTATATATGAGTAACTTTTTCAGTTGAAATTTGAAGGATTGTATTGTTTTCAGGCGTCGCATTGGTGGTGGGAGATCATTCCAACAGCGCGTGGCTGCAAACTTGAAACTACCCCAGAATGCTGCAGATCTGTGCAATTTCCCTGACAGTGGGCTTACCATGGAGCGAAGAGCCTATTTTAAACGGTTTTGTTTCCAGGTTAACTTTTCATAGAGATATTGTGGTTTTTGAGAAGTAACAATGCCAAACAACAAATTGGCCAAATGAAGCTTCCTTCTGGCGGCCATCTTTAATAATTTAAGTTCATTAATATATGGAGTAACATGACTTATTCGCGGAACGTTGACACAAAAACGAACACAGGCATTTTGGATACGTTGGATCAGACGCCCCGTCCTTGAAAGCAGGCATGGTCCATACACTATATCACAGTAATTTAACTTGGATAGGATGAGACTGTCAACAAGTTTTTTCCGTACTGGTATGCTCAGGTATTTTCGTATTCCGTATAAGACCTTTAGCCTATAAAAACAGGTTCGGAGAACATTGTTAACATGGGCCTCAAAGCGCAGCTCTGGATCCATAATTAGCCCCAGATTGCATGCCTGCTCCACTCTTTCAATTTTCTCTCCCATGATAACTATCTCAGGGTTAGCAGACAGAATTACACTAACTTGATTCCTAGAACCCAGCACCATAAATTTAGATTTAAGGGGGTTCAAAACCAGAGAGTTCTCCTCCGACCATAACACCACCCTATGCAAGTCCTCATTTATTTTCTGCACTGCCAAAGATGTTTCATCGCCCTTGAAGGATATGTACAATTGAATATCATCAGCGTACATATGATATTTACAGTTAATAAAGGACTTTATGATATCTGCACTGTACAAAATATACAACAAAGGCCCCAGAATCGATCCCTGAGGGACACCCCTTGACACTTGGAGGGGGGAGGATGAAACCGTTGACCCGTCCTCCCTATGTATCTCTACATATTGAGACCTGGTGGTAAGGTAGCTTTTAAACCACTCCACCGCATCACTGTCAAAGCCATAAAAAGCTAACTTTGACAGCAGTAGAGAGGTATTAATTGCGTCAAAAGCCCGGGAAAAGTCTAGCAGAGCCAGAATTGTACCCTCCCCCCGGTCACGTGCTTCAAGGATATTTCCCACAACATCAGCTAGAGCCGTTGCAGTACCTCTACCCTTTCTGAAACCTGACTGTAGGTCAGGAAGTATGTCATTTGTTTCGAGGTATTCAATAACCTGTGAGTATACCACACGTTCCAAGATCTTAGACAGGCAAGGCAGAATACTAATAGGTCTCAAGTCCTTTGTATTAGCTGGGTTATTGTTTTTAGGGATAGGGCGTACAACAGCGCATCGCCAGAGTTCGGGGAACGTACGCGTGGCTATGGACCGGTTTATGATGTCTGTGATGGCTTGCAAGGTAGCTGGCAACGTGAGAGCTATCATATCGAGACTTATACCATCGACACCCTGTGCATTTGACCCTAGACTCTTGATTATTTTTAGGACTGACTCGGGACTGGTTGTTGTGAGTGTGAATGAGGCAGGACCATACCTATGAGACTCAAAGTAGGACAATTGTGAGATGTTGTGATGACAATTACCTGGGACGTCCAGGAACGCCGCATTAATTTCATCAGGGTTGTTGAAGTGACCTGGCAGCAATCTTTGCCTATGGTCTGGAAGCACATCCGATTTTAAGTTGCGCCACAACTGTTTTGGGTCCTTCACTTGGTCATTTATGCTCTTGGCGAAATATGCCGTCTTCTCGTTAACTAGTGCCGTGATTGCTTGGTGCTTCAGATCAAGATAATATTCCTTATGACCCAGTAGTTTGGATTTACGAAATCTGTTTCTGGCTTCATCTCTCAACTTCGAAATTAGTCTGATGTTAGCAGTTATCCATGGAGTAGGGCGGGTTTTGAAGGCCTTCCTTTTTATAGGTGCATGGAGATCGAATAATTGGATCATAAATGCGTTAAATGTTTGCACCATAGTATTGACATCACTCATGTCACCAATAATCGACCATGGTATAGTTTCCAAATCTATGTTAAAATAGTCCTCTAATATGTCTCTGAGCGGACGAAATACGACAGATCTTGGTTTGGACTTATGCTTTTTAAAAATCGTCTCACATGTAATAAACGAGTGATGGCTAAGTTCACTTATATGATTCACCACAACATTCCGGATTGAAGCATCAGTGCAGATTATGTCAATAAGCGAACTACTATCACCCACAAAATGAGTGGGTGTTTGAACTACTTGATTTAGTTTGAAGTGGTTAAAAAAATCTAATAGTTGTTTTGTTTTTGGGCTATTGACATCTAGCATATTAACATTAAAGTCCCCCAATAATATTACATTATCATAGGGGGCCAAACCACCAATACTGGCAGTCAAGCCCCCGAGAAAAGACTCCAAATCCAACCATTGTGGACGATATGCAGTGCCAATGAGTAGTTTTTTCCCATTGACATGAAGAGTTAACCAAAGCTGTTCAACATTGGGATGATGAGGGTGAGGTCTTACACGCGCAGCTACCCCGTTTTTAATGTAAAAAGCGACTCCTCCGCCGTGCCCATTACGTACAGACGTAGGTCGCGGTATGTGCTTGAGCTTGTACCCAGGCACACTAGGCGCTCGGTTCTCCTCACCCTTACGCAACCAAGTCTCGTTGATAGCCATGACATCCACAGAATGGTTGATCATAGCTACCAAAAATTCATCCTGACCAGTCCCTAGAGAGCCCGCATTCAGTAGACCAAACTTAATAAATTTACTCGGAGTCATTTGTCATCTGTGTATTGTATGTATGTCTTGTGTATCTGTGTTTGTATGTGTGAGTTTATGTAGATGTAGGAAATATGTATAACAGAGGGTTGCAGTGAGCTTAAATGATTGAGTGATGTTGTACTGTAATTGTAATACATTAGAATAATTGTAAATAATTTGATTGTAAATATTTTTTGGATAATATTAGGATATGTTGTAATAATAATAAGTGTATAGATAATAAAAATAAGTGTATAGATATATAAAACAGATATATAAAAAACTATTAACTGCAACTGATTATACATACTACCCGAATTGTGGTGAAACACCCGATAGAAACAGTTGAGACGCATATTTTCCCAATTAGAAATAATTAACGAGTACTTAAAAAATAACACAAAGAAAAATAAAACCAAAGAGTAATCATGCATTTTCATTGACAGTTCCAAAAAACCGAGATATGTCTTCATCAGTGCGGATCCTCTGTGTGGGGTCACCCGGCTTCTTCCTGGCAAGTATGCGGCCGCGCTTCGTCCATACAAATCTCCAGTCGAAGAGGCCAGCAGCGTCCCGTGCCCTCCGAAACAACTGGCGGTTGGTTTTTGTAAGACGCTCATTGAGGAAGAAGCGTCGTGCCGGGCCGGGCATGTCAAGGTCGGCTGTCGTCGCACCACGCCGCACTCGTGCGCTCGCCAGCAGCTCGTCGCGCAGATCACGACGCGCCAGGCGCACGACAATGGCGCGCGGGCGAGTTTCTGCCGCACCAGCGGAGCTCGTCGCATTGAGCTGCCTCCCGCCGACTCGTTCCGCGCTGACAATGTCGCGCTCCTCAAACTTGACCCCTAGCTTAAGGCCTATGACCTTGGTGATGTGGATCGGGTTATCAATCTTGGCCTCGGGGATATTTGTTATTTCAATGTCATTCGCCAAAAGATCCTGATCCCTGTCATTGAGCTCGCGCCTCAACTCCTCCACGATCCCGTCCACTGCCCCGGCATTCACCGGGCCCGAAGAAGCTCGCCGCTCCAAAGCGTCCACTGTGGCCTCGAGGCCATCGATGCGCATGCCGCATGTATTTATAGAGGTTTTGAGCTCCATCATCTCCACCTCCATTTCCTTGCGAAAGACTTGGATCTCCGCACGCACCGCCCTCAGTTCCTCCATGATTAATTTCATGTCGGAGCCGGCGATCAGCGATATTTCCCGGGCCGCGACGTCGACTACAGAGGCACTGTAAGGCGGCGGAGTAGCAACGCGAGATAGGCACGCAGACCGCATAGGTGCAGGCCTGGAACAGTCTTCAGACATATTGGTTGTAACAACCGTTTCCATGCAGGCTTGTTCTATAGGGGTGTTTCCAGCTTGAGAACCCTCCGCATGGCCTCTGACTGGGGTCTCAACCCTGTTGTCCCTAACGAGGTCCTTTTTGCATTCGGGGCAACGCCAGCTTGCGGTAATAATTGCTTTGGAAGCAACGCCTACACATACTCGGTGATATTGGGCCTGACATTTACCACACCTAGCGCCCTCCACCGTCGAGATAAAGCGACCGCAACCTCCACACTTAACACCCGGCATGATGGCAACAGACGATTAGCAAGTGGTTCTAGGTTGGCAGGCTAGATGGCCCAAGAGATGACTCGTTACGGATCGTTAGTCAAATAAATAAATAAAGACAGATGGCACTATTATCACGTCAAGAGCTTGCAACCACTTGTTATAAAAGATAAGAGGGTAAGCAGATAATTACGCAAAGTCACTGTGTTATTGTTTTGTTGATTTGTGTCCCATAAGCACTCTATTTATTGTTCACTTCAATATATGTCACGCTATATTGCACTAAGATTACAATAATAATAAATTTTTTCACCAATATTTGTGTTTAGTATTATTTCCGACAGTAAGAATGACAGGCAGGTCTACACCGATACAGACGTCAAACGTCAACCATATAAAGAGATGACGATACAGCAGAATCAAATTATCCGGAATATTTCATTAAATCAAGTTAAATTGGAAAGAGCTCTTACTTTTGTCATGAATATGACTAATGATAATGAGCGAATCATTTCACTACGTTCATCTTGTACAACTTTTTGCAATATTAAGCGAAAATATTCAAGAACTTTTGAGCGAAATTGACAGAATAGAAAATATATTGGCATTTAGTAGAAATAAATTAGTTCATCATTCAATACTTTCTGTTGAAGATGTAAGAAATATCATAAACCAATTAAAACGCACTTATAGATCTGATCAAATAATTGACGTCGACATCAGAGATTATTATGAAATTCTTAGCCTAGCTTCATACTTTACAGAGTCGACAGTTGTAATAGTCCTAAAGTTTCCTATTACGTTTAGCATAGAATATCAGTTATATGAATTATGTCCCGTTCCAAATAAGGACAGCCTAATTACAGTACCAACTGCACCTTATATAGCATCCAATTCTCAGGAATATGTGTATATGGAGGCTGAATGCCCGAAGGTCAGTTCCTGGCACATATGCGAGCAGAAAATCGTCCACCGGATCTCGTCAAGGTCAGACTGTATTCAAAAACTTATACAATCTCAGGAGATAGATGGAACGTGCAAACCCACGCCTATCTCTCTGACTAAGGAGGCTCTGATTGAGTTGGATAGCTATCACTACATCATTGCGTTCCCCAATAGTACGAAAGTTCAACTATCCTGCGGTAAAGAGCGATTTGAAATGTTACAAGGCAGTTTTATGGTCAACGTCCCTCAAGGCTGCAAGATTAAAACCCCCGAACTTAGTATAATAAACCTAGACAGTAAATGAGTCGGAAAACCATTAGAACTCATGGCTCTACCACATTATGAAACACCAGTAAAGACACGGAGTTTCACTCTAAAGACTACAGATTTAACCAGCCTTCGGAAAATACAGAACCAAATCACTTCACAAGATGAAATTAAAGTCGAAACACTGGACACTATCGGAATCTACCATACGACAATTCCATTCTACATACTTATATTGTTTGGTACATGTGCACTGAGCATCATCTATTTCATTCGTCGCCGTCGAGCTGGGAGAATTAACATTACCACACAAACTAACACCGAATTAACGGAAGATGAAAGAATAGCCGCAACTTTTGGCGTCAAGGTCACCAAATAGTTGCTTGTCTGGCAGGGGAGGTGTTACCTCAGCACACTTGCAAACAAGCGCGAAGCATCAAATTCCATGAGTAGCGCTTCCCACGGTAACGACGATTCCCTGGGCTTTTTCCATCCTAACATCGGTGGGAACGGACACTCGCGCTAATCGCGTACCTATAGTTTTATCTACTTTTATTTTACATTTTGATAATTTTTAAGAACCTTTTTTTGAGAACTTTTGTGAACATTGATTAAACTTTTTACTATATGAAACGGACTTTATTCTAAAAGTTTCCCGACACGCCCCTACACACGTATTTCACTCAACAATATGTTTAAAAATATAAACACAAAGCAATAATTATCGCTGACAATTTGCTTTAATCGAAGCACGTCCAAAATGAATGACATAACAACATGCTTGTACTGTACACACTGAAAAAAGTTTCAATTTGACAGCAAAATCCCCATTAACAAAATGATCCGCCATTTATTGAATTCATTTGTTAGAAAAATGTGATAAATGAAGAACCGCTCGACCGATTTTGTGCAAACTTCACATAAACCATCTACTAAGTAGGTTTGGATAGGTGAGCCCATTCTTGAGTTATAAAATTACAACGAAAAGTGGCATTGATTTATATATATATTGATGATGATTAGTTGCTACCCGCGGCTTCACCCGCGAAAAACTTGAAATTTTTCATATAAACTTCCAGCCCCTGTTTCATCCCTTTACAGGGGGAGTTTCCTAAAATCCTTTCTTAGCTGACGTCTCCTACTCGTAATCTATCTCTGTACTAAATTTTATCTTCGTAGGTCTTTTGAGATTTCATGATTAATCAGTGAGTGAATAAATGAATGAGTGAACTTTGGCTTTTATATAAAAAAAAACTTTGAATTTCGAAAAACCCTTTCTTAATGGATACCTACTCTTCACAAAGAACACACCCTCCAAATTTCATGTCTCTAGGACCAGCGGTTTAAGCTGTACGTTGATATATCAGTCAGTCAGGATTTTGAATTTTATACATACAGATTAGGAGACGACAAATGCATCATTAGATAGCTTTCCGCAAGGTGGACCAATGCCCTGGTGAGAGCTGCGGGAGTAAGCCAAATACGAGGACCACAGGAGAAGTCGATGTGGCGACGCTTGCGAGAGGCCTATTTCAAGTAGTGGCGTCTTTCAGTTGAAATGATGATGATGAAGGGTAGGAGACTGATGACAAAATATACCCACACAAATTAACGCAGTTTTGCAAACATGATGCATCTCACAACGGGGAAATTAAACATATTCTTACAATTCTCTTTCATCATGTGAGGAAATTGGCATAGTCTAGAACTTTACAGTCTGCGTGGCGTAATACGGCTCACTCCCTTTCATAGAGGGGAGGCCTGTTTCCCAGCAGTGGTAATATTATAAGCTGATGATGCTAAGCGTTGCGCCAAACGCATAAAAAACATCACGTAAATTTTAAACGAAATCATGTTAGTGCTCGATTTGAGAGGCAAATTATAGTCAGAATTACGCATGCAGAGTAACGGTAACATGGAACAATAAAACCTTGAGCATAGAATAAACAATAACATAAAAATCAGTTATGAAAGGTTTTACTGCTAAACGGCGAGGTGTTTGAAAATCAGCTAGTTGAGCCGAGAAGTAATTTAGCCGTACTTTCAATGGTGACGCCGTAAAAAAGGTAAATATAGTCAACATTGTAGTCGATAAAGGTGCTAACTTTTGTCGTGGGTTATAATGAACCGATTTTGTTTAAGGCAAAGAACACTGCTGTTTAGATTACCAGCAAAGGAGATAAAACAGAAATTGCAATGCTACATAAATGACTTAAATATTATCTAAATACTATCTAACTGTTTATAACCAAATTTTTTTTTATTGTTGTTAGGCACGCGGTTGACCACTATCTCACCTGATGGTAAGCGATGATGTGGTTGAAGATGGAGTACGCTTGCCTAGAAGTAACCTATACACTCTTGACTTAAACTCTAGACTAGTCTAGACTCCCAGGTTGTAGCTATCAGGAAACACAGACTTCGGTAGGGAATTGCACTCGGTAGCTGTACGCACAATGAATGTGTTCTCAAAAAGTTTCGTGCGTGTGGATGGGATGTTTTTTCAGATTACTAACCGATAACTGATATTCAGTAACTAGGACAGTTGTCTTGAAAATGAAAGCCCTGCCCCGGGGGTTGAGGATAAATTCGAAAGAGTTACCTCGCCCCTGGGCATTCAGGGCAGGGAAGGAACAGGGGTGGGTTTTAGTCAGTAAGAGTCTGACACGACTTTCCGCTCCACCCTAGAGGGGGAGATGTCATTGGAAGATTTCCCAGTCCACAAAAAAAAGGGTGTCTGCCTCACAATGTCAAAACCAATCCAGGAATTAACTGCAACTTGACTATAAATAAACTAAATGTGATGTCATTTTGTGCTAAATTGTGGTCTTTAATTGTAATAACCACCTCGCACGCCAAAACTCAAGTAGCAGAGGTTGAGAAGAAAATAGCCAGGCTGAAGTGGGAGTGAGTTGCTCACATTGCGAGAATGCACCCGTACAGGTGGACAAGGATCGGCACTCATTGGACGCCAGAGGGAGGAGGTCACCGTCGAGGTCGACGGCGGCGAAGGTGGTGTGACGTTCGTGTTTGCGGGGCTAACGTGGCCAGTAATCGCCCAAGACAGAGAGTTTTGGAGAGAGAAAGGAGGGGCCTTTGCCCAGCAGTGGGACACAACGTAGAATATAAAAAAAAAACCCGACCAAGTGCGACTCGCACATCAAGGTTTCGTAATCATCGTAAATGATTACAAGCGTCTACTGGTTGCCATTATTAAGATCGAGCAAAAAAGAAAAAAAAAACAACCGACTTCCAAAAAAAAAATACACTAAAAATTAAAAAATAACTTTAATTTCGGAAGTCGGTGTTTTTATTTTACTTCTTCGTTATTTGACACCGACTTTCGAAATTAAAGTTATTATTTAATTTTTAGTGTATTTTTTTTTTGGAAGTCGGTTGTTTTTTTTGTAAAAAAGTTTTTTATTTTTCACTTTTTAGTTGCTAAACCCCAGAACTACAAACCCCAATACCATGGAACGTGGCATTTAAACATTTGGAGAACACCAACACGTCATCGAGGTATACATGTTTTTCGTTTTTGTACAGTTTCTCAAAAAGCGCTTAAGCCATTTCGATAAAATTTATATGGGACCAATTTGGGAGTACATTCTTTCGGATAAATAAAAACTTTTGAAAATCGGTCCACAAATGACGGAGAAATCGGCGGACATACAAAAAAAAAAAAAAAAAAAACATACATACAGTCGAACATAGAACCTCCTCCTTTTTCGAAAGTCGGTTAAAAATAAACCGGCCAAGTGCGAATCAGACGCACATGAAGGATTCCGTACCATCGTATAAGATTATACGAAGATCGAGCAAAAAAAGCCACCTTCAATTTTTAGTTTATTTTTAACCGACGAAAAAAGGAGGAGGTTCTCAATTCGACCGTATATATATTTTTTTTTTTTTTTTTTTTTTTTTTTTTTTTGTGTATGTTCAGCCCTCACTCCGTCATTTATGAACCGATTTTGATTATTCTTTTTTTATTAGATAGGGTATACCTCAAGGGTGGTCCCATATCAAGGAAGTCAGGATCTGACAGTGGAAACCTGATAAAATTGAGAGAAAACCTTGAAAATTGTGGGCACGTTTAGCGTTTCTGTATGTATGTTCGGCCTTCACTCCGTTATTTATGAACCGATTTTGATTATTCTTTTTTTGTTAGATAGGGTATACCTCAAGGATGGTCCTATAATAAGGAAGTCAGGATGTGACCGTGGAATCCTGATAAAATTGAGAGAAAACCTCGAAAATTGTGGATACGTTTAGCGTTTCTGTATGTATGTTCGGCCCTCACTCCGTTATTTATGAACCGATTTTGATGATTCTTCTTTTATTGGATAGGGTATACCTCAAGGGTGGTCCCATGTCAAGGACATCAGGATCTGATCATGGGATCCTAAAAAAATTGAGAGAGAACCTCGAAAATTGGGCACGAATATTGTTTCTGTTTACTTTTCATAACTTAATCAGGTATTTGCATTTAGGAATCATCACATCATGAAAGTGAGCTGATGATGGAAACCATAGCTTTCCTAAACAATAGTAGTTAGATATAAAACTAGTTTTAGTGACAAATACCACTTAATATGGTTTGAAGAAAAGACGTCTTTACAGTATTGGAGGTAACCTCAACTGGTCAATATCCTGGGAACTTCATGGAAGGATGGTTATTTCATCAGCTCAGTGGCAAGAGGAATGATGAAGAATTAGAAATTAGCCTCAGAGTGTTACAAGATGATGCGAGCCACAAAAAATCATAAAATAAAAAACTTTTTAACAAAAAAATTAACCGACGAAAAAGAACTAAAAAGCAAAAAATAAATAAAACTTTTAAGTCTTGAGTAATGAGCATATTTACCTACATAAAATATCAAATTTTATATAAACTAATTTTGAGTCGGCGCCAATTAATAAAATGATTAATTACCTACTTACAGCCTTCTTCATTTGTAAGTACTTATAAAATTTTGATATTTAATAATCAGATTGTTGTTTGGCGCCGACTCAAAATTAGTTTATATAAAATTTGATATTTTATGTAGGTAAATATGCTCATTACTCAAGACTTAAAAGTTTTATTTATTTTTTGCTTTTTAGTTCTTTTTCGTCGGTTAATTTTTTTGTTAAAAAGTTTTTTTATTATTTGTTGTTAAAGCGGTAACAGAAATACACACTATGTGAAAATTTCAACTGTCTACCTATTACGGATCATGAGATACAGCCCGCTGACAGACAGACGGACGAACGGACAGACTAATGGACGGACGGATGGACGGACGGACGGACGGATGGACAGCGGAGGCTTAGTAATAGGGTCCCGTTGGTTACCCTTCAGGTACGGAACCCTAAAAAAACTGTCAGCCGTAGGACTGCACGTGCTGTGACAGAAGTGAAAACTTCTTTGCTTTAGCGTGACGGTCACCCGAGTTCAGTGCTTTTTGCAGTGACGTAGATGAATTGTGAACTAGATGTCGCAAAACTATTGAGTTTCGTGCGATTGTTTACGACAAACGTGACGTATGAGATATTAATGACGTAAATAAATAAACAGAGTGACGTATAAAAGAAGTCTTACCGGCCAGGCCGAGGATGGCGACCACGCTCGCCGACGCCAGCATCTCCGTCAACAATGATGGCGGAACGTTAAGTAATGTTACTCTGTTTGCTGCTGCTATTGTTCTCAGGTAGTGGGCCGGACTTGGGACGCGATTACCTATCTAATTTTTCTTTTGTTCTCAAATCCACTGTTTTTTTTACTTTGTTTATTTCGTTTTTGTTGTTCGCCTCTAACTGTAGCCAATAAATGTATTTTCTTTCTTTTTAACCGACGAAAAAAAAGGAGGAGGTTCTCAATTCGACCGTATATATGTTTTTTTTTTTTTTTTTTTTTTTTGTGTATGTTCAGCCCTCACTCCGTCATTTATGAACCGATTTTGATTATTCTTTTTTTGTTAGATAGGGTACATCTCAAGGGTGGTCCCATGTCAAGGAAATCAGGATCTGACAATGGAATCCTGACAAAATTGAGAGAAAACCTCGAAAATTGTGGGCACTTTTAGCGTTTCTATATGTGTGTTCAGCCCTCACTCCGTCATTTATGAACCGATTTTGATTATTCTTTTTTTGTTAGATAGGGTATACCTCAAGGGTGGTCCCATGTCAAGGAAATCAGGATCTGACAATGGAATCCTGACAAAATTGAGAGAAAACCTCGAAAATTGTGGGCACGTTTAGCGTTTCTGTATGTATGTTCGGCCCTCACTCCGTTATTTATGAACCGATTTTGATGATTCTTTTTTTCTTAGATAGGGTATACCTCAAGGATTGTCCCATGTCAAGGATATCAGGATTTGCTCATGGGATCCTGAAAAAATTGAGAGAGAACCTCGAAAATTGGGCACGAATATTGTTTCTGTTTACTTTTCATAACTGAATAAGGTATTTGCATTTAGGAACCATCACATCATGAAACTGAGCTGATGATGGAAACCATACCTTTCCTAAACAATAGAAGTCAGATATAAAAACTGGTTTTAGTGACAAATACCACTTAATATGCTTTGACGAAAAGACGTCTTTACAATATTGGAGGTAACCTCAACTGGTCAATATCCTGGGAACTTCATGGAAGGATTGTTATATCATCAGCTCAGTGGCAAGAGGAATGATGAAGAATTAGAAATTAGCCTCAGAGTGTTTAAAGATGATGCGAGCCACAAAAAATCATGAAATAAAAAACTTTTTAACAAAAAAATTAACCGACGAAAAAGAACTAAAAAGCAAAAAATAAATAAACCTTTTAAGTCTTGAGTAATGAGCTTATTTACCTACATAAAATATCAAATTTTATATAAACTAATTTTGAGTCGGCGCCAATTAATAAAATGATTAATTACCTACTTACAGCCCTCTTCATTTGTAAGTACTTATAAAATTTAGATATTTAATAATCAGATTGTTGTTTGGCGCCGACTCAAAATTAGTTTATATAAAATTTGATATTTTATGTAGGTAAATAAGCTCATTACTCAAGACTTAAAAGGTTTATTTATTTTTTGCTTTTTAGTTCTTTTTCGTCGGTTAATTTTTTTGTTAAAAAGTTTTTTATCAAAATGTTTTTTCAATACACTTTATCGAAAATCCGCTCCTACCCCTACTGCTTTTAGGCTTGCTAGGCACAGGCAAGGCCCCTCTTTGAGGAGCGGCTGGAGAAGCGCCACGGCGTCCTCACCTTTCGCCTGACGCAGGTCCTCACCGGACTCGGCTGTTTCGCGAGGATCTTTTTCAGGATTAGGCGGGAGAAAACACTGCGTGGATTGCTCAGAGGACACGGTGGAGCATACGGTGAAGTTCTGCCCGCTTGGGCACTGCCGTGTCCTCGTGGAGGCGATCAGCGGCAGCGACCACTCGCGCCCAGCCCTAGTCCAGACCATGGTACGGCGCGAGAGGGAATGGGAAGCTGTCACCTCCTTCTGCTAAGTAGTCATGCTCGCGAAGGAGGAGGCGGATTACGCGAGGGAGACTCAACGGAGACGCCCTCACGCCCCGGGCATCGGGAGACGTAGGTTGAATCCCGGCTACCGTAGTCGCAGGGTTGCAGATGGCGAGTAATAGGTAGCTGGCCTTCAGATAAGGACCAGGCCCGAGTCGACGGCGCGTATTGTTCCACGCGCGCCTCAAAGAAATGTCAGCAAAACTTACGGGGTCCGCCAGGACCAATGCCTGTCTAAATCGAGGATAAATTTGAAAGAGAGTTACCGCGGCCCTGGCACAAGCAATTGAAAGAACAGGGGTTCGTTGGATGATTTCCCACCCCCCAAAAAAAACAGACTTGCAAGGCATTTATATTTTTGGAACGAAGTTCCTTATCGCGCGTTGTGAAAGGGGGCTAGACGAAAAAATTCTTACGAAAAGTTGTCACGACACTAATGAGGCTGTCCATCCAAAAAGATTGTGTTGGAAAAACAATCTAATAAAAACTTCTTTTATTTTTGGTGGGTAGGTACAAAGTTTGCAAGCAGATCAAACATTATCTAACCAATGAGCTGAGCTGAGCTGAGCTGAGCTGAGCTGAGCTGAGCTGAGCTGAGTTGAGCTGAGCTGAGCTGAGCTGAGCTGAGCTGAGCTGAGCTTAGCTGATCTGAGCTGAGCTGAGCTGCGATGAGATGAGATGAGATCAGATGAGATGATGAAGTATAACTTCTTACGTGCGTGCGTGTGTGCGTAGTTAATAATAAAAAAAATATTATAAATTAAAAAAAATAAAATTATATTACAATTCCTTCACTAATTAATCGAAAGGAACTTCGTTCCATCCGGGTGTCCCTTGACACCTCTCAATTTTTTTTTACTCTAGTGTTGAAAAGTGCGGCAGCCAGCCCCCACCACAATTTACTATATTTATGGTATTAGTATGGTCGCGTGAAAGTCCCCACTGGTCACGCGGCAGCCCCCATTACGGCGCATGAAAAACAATCCGTAAGAAAACGATCCGTCTATTGAGTGAAGTTTGAATGAAAGTTGTTAATAAAATATAACTAAGTATATGTAGATCTACAGATTCCTGAGTGATGACAGTAATTATCTGGAGAAAATTATGTGTTCTGTAAAATGAAGAAAGTCTATTACGGGACGCTTAATAATGATAAACCTAGCATATTTTCCATTGAAATAGACTATACAACATCTTCGCTTGGGTCATTAACACAAATTTTTATGTTTACTAGCGATCCGCCCCAGATTTGCACGGGTACAAGTTGTACACTTAAACCTTCCTCATGAATCACTCTGTCTATTGGTGAAAATCGCATGAAAATCCGCGAGAGTTTATCGCGAACAGACAGACAGACAGATGTGGTGGGACTTTGTTTTGTAATGTGTATTTATTGTACCTAAGTCAGCTTAAACCTAACTCTATCGTCATCATCAGCCTTTTTAATGTGTTTGCTGGGGCACAGGCTTCCTCTCTGTGAGAGGGTGTGGGCCGTAATCCACCACGCGGGCCCGCATGTCTTCGATTTTTTGGTTCTAGAACATGACGGTTTCCTCACGATGTTTTCCTAATCTTAAAACACAAAAGTTTTTAAAATCCGTCTCTGCAGTTTAAACGTAAAATTCCCTCATCTATTTACAAACACCGAACTCGCACGAACGTTGTCGCGGCATCGACTCCTGCGCATTAGGCTCGGAGGCGACCATGCTGCTGGCGGTCCTGCTGCATCTCCTTATCTTCCACCTGCTGACTGCCAGTGGTGAGCATTTGAACCAGCTACGATTAAAAACATAATCCTGTCTTTGATGCCGCGCAGCCAGGTAAAAAGGGAAAGAATAACACTTATATGACAATAGTTGATGAGAACCGGTACAGAAAACTAAAATAATCCAACGAGTGAACATAAATTTAAAAAAAACAGTGTGTGTCACACAGCTGTGCCAAATAAAATTTTATTTTAACGGTAATCCCAGGCAGATGCTGTCTGAACCTGGTTTTCTAATGACCCTTTAGCGGTATAGGGACATGTGCCAAGCTAAATGCCGTTCTTATATTTCGACTTTTAATTGTATTCATTAACTTGACAGTTGAAAAGATATGCAAACTTTTTATTTTAAATTTAATATCTTGTCTTTTACTTTTAAAGTGGTATTTTCATACTAAGTGTTTTCTTGTACAGTGTGTTTTTGGCAGATCTGCTGAGTTTTTGCATTTGCAAATGTATTTTATTTATTTAGTGATTTTTTTTGTTCATCATTTAAAATAAACACGCATTTTACAGATTTATTTATACTACAAGAAATAATTAATATTTCAAGTGTTTTCAGTCGCCAAACAAATATTTGTATGAACATATCCGTCACAATCGAATTTCCTTTCAGACGTGTTTGATAACATTTGTGCTGTGGAGCTTTGTGTGGATCTTGTGCCGGTTCAGGACTGCTAAGGAGATGGAGGAGATATTCTTCTTCCTTGACGGAACGGAGGCCGGGTGTGGATGTTGAGCTGAGCTGCAAATTATGCTGTACTTACTGTCCTGCCCTCTGTGCCCCAGAACATCCACTTCCACTGACGATGCCATGGAAGTGGCCCCGTTTTGAGCCAAGCAGCCTTAAGAGTACTGTCGTGCCAGTGACACGAACAAGAAGAAAAGTACTTCTAAGTTTACAGCAGTCGGTAGGAGGGGTTCACATCGGCATCGAGGGGATGATGAGGTACCTGGGTCTCGTCCTCGACAGCCGGTGGAACTTCGTCGAGCATTTCCGACGTTTGGCTCCCAGACTGGAGCGGGCCAGTGCTGCTTTGAAGCGGCTCCTGCCCAATCTGGGAGGTCCAAACGTCTCCTGCCGGAGGCTCTACGCGGGGATCGTGCGGTCCATGGCCCTTTACGGGGCACCGGTGTGGGCGTGTTTCCTGAGGCGGCGACCACATATTACCCAGTAACTGGGTTGTGGAGGTCAGATAGGCAGTCGTTCAATGTAAAATACTGGTATTCAGCTGCATCCGGTTAGACTGGAAGCCGACTTCAAGATAGTTGGGATAAGGCTAGGTAGATTCATTACTAAGCTTTTTTCCAAATAAACTTTACAGTACAAAAATGACTCATATACGAAAGAAATTCTATTTATTATCTACGTTTCACATTATCTACTTAATTTTTTTTTATTGGAAAGTAGAGGGCCATCTCTGCACGGGAGAGATAGCCAATCAATATATTTCGTCAATTTATTCACAAGGTGGCACTGTGTTTAATTCAGTACGCTCCGTATGGGGTCACGATCACCGTCGAAACAAAACTTTGCACAAAAATAAATCAAAAAGGTGAGTAAATAGTCCTTGATTGTATTTAGTTGTGCTAAAATTTTATAGTAGATTCATATATCATCCTAAAGTAGTACTATTTATATAAGTTCTTTGTATTGGGCGTGTCAGACTTTTACTGACTAAAACCCACCCTGGGTTTTAGTCAGTAAAAGTCTGACACGCCCTCCCACTCCACCCAGAGTGGGAGAAGTTATTCGATGATTTTCCAAACTAAAAAAACACTTTTGAATGATGAACGCGTTGCATCCGTATTGTCTAAGTCACTCATATTACAAACGTGATTGTTTTAATGATAAACAATTCTTACTTGTTTAATATTTTGTTTGAAGCGACCATCTACCCGACACTCGCTTTGCAGTGATACTCGTACAATACTAGCAATGAGTAATATGCATGTGTTTGTGTTGTACTCGTATATTGCAACATCCTCAAAAGTTTGTCAATGGCGAATAGATGGATATATTTATATTTATTAACAAGTAAAACATACTGTACATAGGTGGTCTTAATGCCTTAGGCATTTTCCACCAGTCGACCTTAGGGTGGTGCAGAGACAGAATATGGCAGTTGTCCCACCGAGGAAGCGACTAACTATCGGCTATTTTGATGCTCAAGAAACGTACAATAGATATACATTCCGTGTAAACAAAAGAGATGCATATATTAATAGTTAATCGCTGACTGTTCACACTGCCGGCGAGGGTCATTAGCAGTGAGTACTACAGGTTTGCGCCAGTTCTCTTTAGCCATGGACAACGGGGTGAGTCTCTTAAAACTGCGACCACATCTCGGTGCATCCCCACGTTGGTGTATTTTCTGTACATATAAATTATAATTTTTTATATTTCTTACAATGATTTGATGTTTTTGTTTTTGGATGACTCCAAAAAATATCTATTACTGATGTATATGACAAACTAGATTTACATATTTATAACATACTTAGTACTTACTAATATTATTTATATTTATAATTCAGTTAGATCGTAGCTTAGTTGGGTGCATATAAGTAATAACATGTCAATTCACACAGCTGCGATTTTGCGTTTGAAACTGTTGAACTCCTTACACTTAGGTTAATATGTAGATAATTTTGTAATCTCGGTGGTTCAGATTGGGGACTCTGTCCACAGAGTGATGCCAGGGTTACGGCGGCACTATTTTATTTATTTATTTAAATTTATCTCAGGTACATACCCATATGTGTTAGTATTACTTAAAAACTATGTTAGTACAATTATAATTAAATTAATATTAATTTATATTGTTGTTCCACCTCCTGGAGACACCTGGTAACAATACATGCACTTGACCACGTGCTGCCGATATCAGCGAGGCTCTGGAGAGACTCCTTTACAGTATCATCAGGAATGTGCAATTTTTTTTTTGTGTGTGTGTGGCAAATCATTCAATGACTTCCTCCCGCTCCACCCAGAGCGGGAGAAGTCGGCGTCGAAGTAGGCGAACACCCGGGCGTTTCCTCCCGCCTTATCCGACAGAGGAATCTCTGGAAACCGCCGTGTCCGGTAGAGACCTGCGTCAGGCGGAAGGTGAGGACGCCGTGATGCCTCTCCAGCCACTCCTCAAACGCGCGCGTTTCATAGAGTGGGTTCCGGAGTAGGTAGGTTCGTAGTAGTAGTTTTCAAAGTTAACGAGGCCCCTTCCATTTGCTGATGGTGGTTTTAGTGAGTCGAGAATCCCACACTTCCTGGTCTATTCTCACGAAGACAAAAAAAAGAGAGGTTCATAGAACATTGAGACGATGGGTTTGTGCACGTTGAGAAGCCATGACCTCGCATTCCGGGATGACATGGCGGCTGATTCTTCGGCACCAATGTAGCCTCTGCAGAGTGAGCTGTCTGAGGTGCTTATGTTAAAGAGATGTTCGTTTAGGGGCAATGTCCCGTAATTGCCCTATTATTATTCTGAGGTTATTTCTACATGGGATTTGCCCATCTATTGCCTATTAATCCAAAACAGAAAAATCGGTTCCAGATGCTCCTAAGCCAATGCTCGGCAAGGACACAGAGAACCAGATCAAGCCCCACAAGGACACAGAGTACAAGATCAAGTACATCAAGCGGTGCCCTGATGCTGGCTACTTCTTCAAGAGAGAAGCTTCTGCAAACGCCTTGGAACCTTACGCCTGCAACCTGTGCTTCTGCCAAGGGGACCACGTAGCTGTCTGCTGGAAAAGAGATAACAGACGATGTGATAAGGAGAGCTTCTATTACAATGGAGGAGCAAAAAAGAGGTTCTTGGTTTTTTTTTGTTATTGATTGTCTTGCATTTGACCACTATCTCACCTTCCCGGGCCTGCGGACGGCGAGTAGTGGGTAACTCGCCACCCGATCAGCACCAGGCCCGAGAGTCGGCGCGTAGTGTTCCACGCGCGCCTCAAAGAGTTGTCAGCAAACACGACGGGGCCCGTCGTGGCCGATGCCTGCCCGGGGGTTGAGGATAAATTCGAAAGAGTTACCTCGCCCCTGGGTATTCAAAGCAGGGAGGAACAGGGGTGGGTTTTAGTCAGTAAGAGTCTGACACGCCCTTCCGCTCCACCCTAGAGCGGAAGAAGTCATTGGGCGATTTCCCACCACCCAAAAAAAAAAACTATTTCACCTGATGGCAAGCGATGATGTGGTCGACGATGCAGCACCCTTGCCTAGAAGTAACCTACTCCCAAGCCAAAAAATATGACATCAGTCTTTTTAAGGCCTGGTTAACACAATATTACTGCAGGTTGATGCAGGTCAGATAGGCAAATAAGTAACTTTATCATAAGTAGGTTCTAGCTATGTCAGACTATAAGCCGACACCAATTTTATAGTTGATAATGAAAGATAATGATATTATTTGGTATTTTTAACAGGGAAAAGCGTAGTCCTGGATTTTCAGACATCTTCTTCCGTGATGCGTCAAGAGACGGTATGTACCAAAGCTTTACAAAACGTCACATTTAAAAATTTTCTAGAAAAACTCACAAATGTGCTAAGTAATGTTTTCTTTTCTTGTTGTGCCGAATAAATATTTTATCTATCTATATAACTACAAACAAAATAATAAAAAAAAAGATTTAATTAACGAATTTTACAAGTAACCTTTTACTTACCTGAAAAATTAGTAGAAAAATCTGTATTTTTTTAATGTTTTTTCGGTATTTGATTTTACTTGAATTATGAATTTTCTAAGCATGTGTTTGTTACATAAATATGTTTATTGTTGATTTCCTTACAGTGTTCGACAAAAACACAAAGACGCAGTGCAAGCCCTTCGAGTCCAGCTTCAGTGACGACTGTCCTCCAGGTTAGTTCTCTTTTGACACAAAATAGCCTTAGGTCCCATAGGCATAAGTAGATTAGTACCGACAATAGGGAAACTGCATGAAAAAAAAAATGTATCTAACCGGTTTATCAATGAATTTACGAAAATAGAATACGAACAGTGACAGCAGAATGAAATCAAAATTGATCGAAGTTCAAAAGGGGATATTACAATTTTAAACAAATAATTATATCTGTCCCTCTCTCGAAAACGCTGTTTTCTATGGCAGTTGTATGGGTGTCATGGTATGTGACGTCAGAAACCACGTCGGACTTATATTTGTAATTATCATCTATAAAGTTCGTCGCTGATGAAGATATTTTGAGGATTCCTTCATATTTGTTCACTATAGTTAATAAGTAGGACGGATCGTCAGGATGGTTTGAGCTACGATCAGCCATCCGACGGGTAGTGGAGGTGTATCGTGCAATGAACAACAACGGCTAGGCAATTATTCACTACAAACTAAACTTGGTACAATAAAAAACTAGTAGCAACAAATCGTAGGACAGTTCCGATGCGTCTTCACTCCGTAACTTCCCGGTTAATGGGCAGTATTAACCGGACTTGGCGGGTCCTCTTCAATCTCGAAGACAAACGGAAACGCGCCGACTTTGTCAAAGTGCGCCAACTGTAGAGCTTATATTTGCCGCTAGGTGGGGTGCTTTGGTAGAGTTTGGTTTTCGTGCAGTTGACGTGCAGTACACGCGCAGCTTACGCGCAGTTCAAAGATTACAAGCAGACCGTCTATCACTCATACTTGAACTTAAGGCGTATATATCCGCCAAGTGGCGCCCTCATTGAATAGAAAATCGTAGCAAAGCTTAGAAAATAAAGATTAAAGAATCTTATGTTGCGTTTGTTACAAAGAGGATAAGGTATTTTTACGTGGTTAAAACAGGACTCAAAATGTTTCGTATTCAAAGTAGTAAGCAAAAGTATCAAAACGCTTTTGCGCAACTGCACTACAACTTCATCGGCGCGTCATAAAATTACGTGACGTCTGATCAGTCTGGTAGGAATTAACATCCAAAATAATTTCTTAATAATACGATATATGACTCAAAAATATATTTGGTCCGCCAGAGAGATTACCAAAAAATATTCGGCAATTATTTATGCTTTTTTCACGTTAAAAAAAAATGAGGACGATACGGTGCGTTGTTTCACGTAACGTGATCTTTTTCATGTTTTATTGGTTCGGCAAAGAAAAAATACGTGTCAAATGTTTTTTGTTAATGTAACTTACGGGTTAAATAAAATTATTATGTTTGTAACCAGGAATGATTCCGATATAATTCTTTATTGAGTTTGACATAATATTTATTTAGTGAAAAGAAAACAGTCAAATCGTTCCCGCCGCTCCGGTCAGTATCAGACGGACTGTTTAGTTTTATATTTCCGTGTGCGGTGTGTCAAACTAAACACCTGTGAATGCACACGATTACAATTTACAATGATTGACATCAAAAGTGTGAATATTGAAGAATATGTAGTTAAACATACGGGCAAACTGCGACATGTTTCCAATTTCAAGTTTTTAGACTGTTTTAGAAATGTACCTACTACTATACTACATATTTATATATCTACCAATACTGTTAAATGTTATGAGCCTGTATGCTGCCGCTGTGCAAAAGCCTCCCTTTCCTCCTACCACATTCCCCGGTCAGCAATTTTGTAATAATATACCTGTGCCTTAAAAAATAATTGGATGGAAAATCAAAAGGGTTTCAATTTACCGCAGAGTGGTGTTACGGCTACGCTGAGCTGTACACTCAGCGGTCGTAGCACTTTGCTACGCCGTAGCTTGGCGCGTAGTCCTTTTTTTACTATGACGTGGCAATGCCTTTTGAAAGAAGGATAGTGGTGTTCGTCCTTTATAACTCCATCTCTTTCACAACGGATTCATGATGACAATGACACATCATAGTGGGGTTTTTTTTTGTGGGGGTGAGAAATCATCCAATGTCTTCTGTGTCAGACGCGTGTCAGACTTTTACTGACTAAGACGCACCCCTGTTCCTCCAGTTGCCTGAGTGCCCAGGGACGCGGTGACTTTTCGGTTTCCAATTTATCCGCGACCCATAGTAGGAGGGGCTGGAAACCACAGTCACACCAACGCGGCGGTCGCCGAGTTTTCGCTTTTGTTTAATATTTTGGGAAATTTTGAGAAATTGTGCCTACAGCCCAGTTAATGCTGGGTGGTACGCTTTTCTGGGGATACCGCACGGTCTCCGGTGAGGCAGCGAGCCTCCTTGCCGGACACTGTCGCCATGGGATCTGAAGGCCAAGGTCCTCGTGCTCCTCTGGCGCGAGGAGGCGAAACGCTGGGGCGAAACTGCGTTGCCGCGACGTCTCGCGGCTCGGTGGACGAAGCTCCAGTAGGATCTCATGGCGACATAGAGACAACGACTATCGCAATCCAGCGCTGGGCACACCACCATTACGACGGTAGTCTTTGACGAGTGATTGGAGAGGCGTCACGGCGTCCTCACCTTCCGCCTGACGCAGGTCTTCACCGCGCTCTGCGCGGATCGCCCAGAAGACACGCTGGAGCATACGGTGGAGGTCTGCCCCGCTTGGGCGGAGCACCACCGTGTCCTCGTGGACGCGATAGGCGGCAGTGACCTCTCGCGTCCGGCCCTGGTTCAGGCCATGGTACGGAGTGAGAGATGGAATGCGGGAGAATGAAATGCTTCGCAGAAGGAGGAGTCTCCTCCTTCTGCGAAGCAGTAATGTTCGCGAAGGAGGAGGCGGAACGGGTGAGGGAAACTCAACGGAGTGGCCCTCGCACCTCCAGCCGCAGCCGCCGCACGAGACGCCCTGGGCGTAGGACTTCGCGAGACGATCTCCGGCCACCGTAGACCCGTGCCTGCGGACGGCGAGTAGTGGGTAGCTCGCCGTCCGATCAGCACCAGGCCCATGAGTTGATGGCGGGTAGTGTTCCACGCGCGCCTCCATGAGATGTTTGTCAGCCACCACTGACGGATCCCATCATGGTTGGTGCCTGCATGCCTAGGGGTAGTGGATAAATTCTGAAAATGAGTTACCGCACCCCTGGGCACTCAGGCAAGGAAGGAACAGGGGTGGGTTTTAGTCAGTAAGAGCCTGGCACGCCCTCCCGCTCCACCCAGAGGGGGAGATGTCATTAGATGATTTCCCACCCCAAAAAAAGAAAAGGGCGGTACACTTTGAAATTAAAATAGGTAAAAATAAAATGATTTCGCCGGCCGGTGGAGTGTTGTCAACTTATGAAAATTTGCCATATTTAGTGTTAAATTTCGCATTTTTTATAAAAATTAACTTTTGGTGTATATGAGTTACAGTTTTTTGACTATTTTTTCTAATGCGTATGTTGAACCAGGAATACGACGTTATTGGATCAGACAGAGTTTTTGTTACATGCTGTATAGAAGTACTTTGTCTTTCACTTCTTCTATGTATGACATTCTGGGATCTAACGGATGTCTTGAAAAGATCGCTATGAACAGTACATAATAATATGCCTAATGTATCACCTTCAGGAACTGGTCTTCAAATCTTCACCTTATATGGAAGTAAATTCACTAACCACCAAGTAGGTACCAATAAACCAACCAACCAATCAACCCAACCAACCAACCAATCAACCAACCAACAAACCAACCAATCAACCAAGCATCCTACCAACCAACCAACCGACCCAGCAACTATACCAACCAACCAATCTTCCAACCAATTAACCAACCAACCAACCAAGTAACCAGCCAAACCGACCAACTAATCCTTTAACCAACCAAGCAACCAACCCACCAACCTACCACACCAAGCAAGCAACCACCAATCCAACCAAACGGACCTGCCAACCATCCAAACCGGCTAACCAACCAACCAACCAACTCGCCAAACCAACCTATCAAACCGACCAATCAACCAACCAATCAACCAACCAATCAAGCAAACCACCCAACCAACCAACCAAGCCAACCAAACCACTGCCCGGGGGTGGAGGATAAATTCGAAAGAGTTACCTCGCCCCCGGGCGCGTAGGGCAGGGAGGAACAGGGGTGGGTTTTAGTCAGTAAGAGTCTGACACGCCCTTCCGCTCCACCCTAGAGCGGAAGAAGTCATAAGATGATTTCCCACCCCACAAAAAAAAAAAAAAAAAAAGCCAACCAAACCAACTAACAAAACCAACCAACCTATCATAAAACTATCTCCCAATAAACTCGTACATTACATTCTCATGTCGTAGGCACAAAGTATAGAACCCCACCTGCTACGTTCCTTACAAACTCCTTCCGTTTCATTTTCTTCATACATGTGGTCATAGACGCACGCCGGTGGTGAGTGCTACTGCCTGGCTTTTCTATAGCACATCACCAATTAGATATGTTCATCTATCAACGTTATCCTCTCCTACTGATAGTTGTTCCGGGTCTGAGTGTCTTGTATATGTGAGTTTACATATTTGTGACCATACAGAGTTTACATATGTGTACTCATGATACAGGAGTAATTCCTGGTGTGGGTCAATGTTAAAAAAAAAAGCAACCAGTCGTCGTGCCTGTTTACACGAATGCAGTGGAGCTCAAAAGGTGAGTAATGCTTTAACTGTACGTTGTGGTTTTGCAGCGGACTGGTGTACCGGCTGCACCGTGTGTGACTGCGATGCCAATGGACACTGGGACTGCCATCTCCTGAGTTTCTGCCCTGAAGGTAAAATTATCAGTTAAGGCTTGGCAAGACCCCATATGTTAAGTAATGTTACTTTTCAATAAAATCTAAGCATAGATTAAATTTTTCAATTCTTTAGTTAATTCAGAAAGTGAGAGATAAAGTAGCCGTATTTCTGGAATTCTGATTGGGCCACGTCAGAGGCCTGCAGTGTCACCTTTGTCACAACGTAGTATGGTAGTGACCACACTGTCACCTTCTCTATGTCCATGTTTCTTAGTAACGTCAGTTTGTAACATGGAGGAAGAGAAGCACTGATCAATATGTAATTTTTTGCTTGAATGAGAGCGTCTTCAGTAATATCTGTCTATCTGTTATAATAAGATAGTTTTATTATTTTAATTGAATAAGAACTTACCTAATAAATTTAAAACAAAATCTCTCATTTCGCAGGTATGCTGGAAGAGATTTCTTTGGAAATAAGCATCACCTTTGTACCTATTTTCTGTTTCCTTCTACTTGTCTGTTTTATACAGGGTGTAACGGAAAGGTGTGGTCATGTTTTAGGATGATGTTTTGTAACTAATATGAAGTACAAAAACAATAGCAACAATCAAAATAGACTATTCCGATTGTTTTATGTTATTTTGTTTCATCAATCATATCGATAATTTCACTATCAAAACAAAAGTGTAACGGCACTAAGGCGGTTCACCCACTGAAGATGCCTCCCGCCGCGGTGCGCGGAGCGCCTTCTGCGCGCCGGGCGCCTTCCCGCGCATTTCCGCGTCGGCAGTGTGTTGTGCTAGGCGTGATTTCTATATTTAAAATTGAGATACGCGACGGGTGCAGTGGGTGGAGCGCCTAACGGCGCAAGAACCTTTTTTTACGTACCTCCTTTAAACTGCTGCGCTCCTGGTATGCGCCGTGCGACCAGCGCTCGTGCATAGTAACATTGGACACCGTAAGTAAATTGTGGTACAGCTGATGAGCTGACGAAGGACGAATAAGTATTTTCACATCACGCAAATCGCAATTTATTCATAAAGTAAAAATTAACACCAGTTTTACACTTTGATTTTTCTGTAAATCATTGTAACATCACCAAAAAGTTCACATAAAATGCTCGTCCATCCATAACACGTGCCCCAAAATTCGGGGAAGCGGACATCTCATCCCGGTAGCGGTACCTTTCACTAAAACTGAAACAGTTGAAAATGCTCGGCAATCAACTCCTGCGTGCGCCTGAAATGGTACGTGGTGACCATCTTCGTCGAGCACATGGCACACTAGCTTGTGTGGAACACCTAACCACCACCTGCGCTGCGCTTGCTTTTCCTGGGGTTCTCTGCAACATGCTCCAAGGTGGCTTCTTTGACTCTAGCATCATGTAGTCTTCACTTCAGAGCGGTCTTCGTAAAAACGAGCACTGTGTTGCAGACGCTCATTTTACGAAAACATTCCAAGATAGGAAGTAGGTACCCGACGTTGTTCCACGGGTCTGCCAACAACAACTCCCTATTGCTGAAGGTCATTCTCACACACGAACGCGAAAGAAAGTTATTGCACAAATCAATCGACCGAATTTGGCAAGGGCTAGATGAAAACTGAATTGTCATTACCTAATTTATTTTGAATTTTTGTACAATTCGGTAATTATTCCTTGACGTTCGCCGACACTACGGCTGTGTGAGTAGCGCGCGCGCTGCAGCGCGAGCGTTGTAACACACACACAAACTACGTCAAAGACACACCGCCTAGATGTAGTACCTACTATCCTGTGGCCCCTGGTAAGGCATACGTTCTAAAGGTATACACTAAACGAAGGATAGAAATAAGTACTGGATACATATTTATGATACATCGTGGATGTTCAATAAATTTTGATAACATTAAAACACATACTTGATTAATTATCATCAGCCTTTTAATGTCCCCACTGCTGGGGCACAGGCATCCTCTCTGTGAGAGGGTATGGGCCGTAATCCACAATGCAGGCCCAATGCGGGTTGGTGGATGTCACATGTCATTGAATTTTTAGTTCTAGGATAATATGCCGGTTTCCTCATCATTTTTCATTAAGTTACAGCAGATTTTATGTAATCTGTGCATTAAACTCACAAATAAGCATTTAACATTTAAAAAATAAACGGTACTTTAAAACATAAACCATTTTTTAAAATGAAACTGAAAATATTTGTTTCTTAAACACGTGATGAAAACATTCGTTTTATGACCATATGAAAAATATCGTTTAGTGAAAATACTCAGATGATATGACCCATTTTCGAACCTACAACAATGTTTTTGTCCGTGTGTACACGTCTTAAGTTTACTCCTGGTAGTGGCTATCTCTCTCTCTTCTTTTTTTGTTGTTGCGGTTTTAGGGTATCGTTGTGATATAAGTAAAAATTGTTATCAATTCTTCTTACTGACTCTGTTGCCTTAGTATTTAAAGTTAAATTATTCAACATTTAAGATACAATTAATTGATATTGAGTGAATGAATGGAGTTCAAAATCACTGTCAGTTTCTTTTATTTTACGAAGTTTAAGTTTAGTAATAGTCAGTAAAATATTGGAGATTATTTAAATTAGTTTGTAGTTATACAGAACCATCCTATTCAAACTGCACGCACATATGAATCTAATACTGATGTGTACTAATGTGACACAATTTAAGGTCCTTTCTTTACGATTTTTATGACCTTTTTAAATTTCTCTTTCAATACCTGACATCCTAGTATTTTGTGTCAATTTGCTTTGAAATTATCTTGATTTGAAGCGTTTTCCGCCAACCCGCATTGGGTCCGCTCGATTATTTAAATTAATTTGTTGTTATACGGAACCATCCTATTCAAACTGCACGCACACATGAATCTAATGCCGATGTATACTAATGTGACACAGTTTAAGGTTTCTTCCTTTACGATTTTTATGACCTTTTTAAATTCCTCTTCCAGTACCTGACATCCTAGTATTTTTTGTCGATTTCCTTTGAAATTATCTTGATTTAAAGTGTTTTCCGACAATCTGCATTGTGTCCGCTTGGTAGATTACGGCCCACACCCTCATATCATTAAAAAAATCCTGATTCTATGCTATTTAAGTGTTTTATTTTTAGTACGGAACCATTCAAATAATGTAACAGGGAAGCAGAAGTTTGGAATTGGGCGTTCACGAAAAGGAAAGATAGGTCTAGTAAGCGAGACAGAAAGAGTGTTTAGAGTTCAACGTCCTAATCAGCTGTTTAGTTTAACCCTTATAGTCCCGATGACAACCCGGGTTGTCATCGGGCTTCTTCGACAACCCGGGTTTGTCCGCGGATCTTAAGAGGTAGGAGTCTGTTTTTTTTTTGTTTTCAAACTCAGTTGAGTTTCGGATCCTAAGAGGTTAATTTTTTTTCCAAGCAAACGTTAACCTTGGGTTATCGAAGAAGCCTGGTGACAGCTCTGGTTGTCATCGGGACTAGAAAGGTGGGTTGTTCGTATTACCGACTGTCTGTCTGTAATGTGCGTTATATCTGTGCAGAATATTTTTTTTTTCTTTCTTTTTTTATTTTCTTTATGTTATTATCGATAGAAAAGAAAATTCAATATTTCCGTAATAATAAACAAATCTTTAATTCTGACCATAGGTATCGAGTAATTATAAGATTCTTTTAATGATCCTCAAATATGACCACACCTTTCCATTACACGCTGTATGTGTGTACATTAATATTAAATAAATATTTATTTTTGTCTGAAAATTATTTAATTTTCAGACAAAAATAAGTCCAAAAAGCAAGTCCCACCTAACTGGACACCATTCATGGAAAAAACACAAGAAAAATTAATAAATGCCACCTCTATCAAAAAAGCTGGCTCACGTTCCAATACAGTTAAAAATAATGCAGTCCCTAAAAAGTTTAATAACAAAGTCAAACCGCAAATACAACGTGGAGGTAAGAAGAAGCCACCACCGAAGCACTACGTTAGTAAAAAAATACCACAAAAATCGGGCCAGACACCCAACCCTAGAAAGATGAAAACGCCGATAAAATATACGAAAGGAACGCCCAAGAAATCAAACACAACGAAAAAGAAGATCATCAAAAAGAACATAGCGACACATAGGCCAATTCAAATAAAAAAATCAAATAAAGTCAGTTTGGAAACGGAGTTAGCACGTAGAATGATGAAGACAATTATGCAGAAAATGAAAAAGACAGTATCGTCTAAAGTGAAAAGTCTTTCTGAAATGGCCAGGCAAAACGCGAACAATATAAGAAACCTGAAAGCCAAAGCTAAACTTAACCAAATGAAAAATAAAAAAAACGTGAATAAGAGACAGATTAAAAAATCACCGATGAGAAAACCTAATACAAAACCACCAATGAAGAAACCTAATAACAAACCGTCAATGAATAAATCTAATATGAAACCGATTAAGAAGACGAAGGCTTCCAAGAAGGAACCTATGTATAGAGCAAAGACCATAAAGAAACCTGGCGCCCAAAAATACGCCAGGAACAAACGAGAGGTCACACTGATTGGAACTAATGGTAAGTAGAGATCAAAAGTTACATTTGGTTCTCGTATCGGCCATAAAAAACAATTTTTGTTACAAACTTTAAAAGGAGAGCTAATTTTAAAGGGGGGAGGGGGATTGGTCAAAGTAATGAAAAGATAGATGATTTCTTAGATTTTTTTTGGTTTCATAGGTTAAAGAAAAAAAAAAACATAAAAACTGGTTAAGCGCGAGTTTAACTCGAACACGAAGGGTTCCGTACGATTTTTATTATCTGTTGTTATAGCGGCAACAGAAGTACACATTCTGTGAAAATTTCAACTGTCTACATGTTTGTTACCCTTCGGGTGCGGAGCCCTAAAAATGAACACGCTTTAGGCACTATCCTGAGAATAGCAATGTTTATGTTATTATCATACTTATGATTGATTTTGGTTATATCTGTAAAAAAAACAAATAAAGAATGAAACTAATAATTAAATTATATTTAAACTAATTATTAAGACACTTACAAAACTAACCCATTATCATGAAACATTATCATAGAACTAGGAGCAGAGGTGGCCCAGTGGTTACGGCCGCGACTTACAAGTTGTATGTCGTAAGGTGCGTTGGGGTAAGATCGGCGCTGGGGTAAGAACGTAAAAATCAAACATCTCACTTATTTGGCTATATTTTTAACTAGCGACCCGCGACAAATTATACATATAAACCTTCCTCTTCAATCACTCTATCTATAAAAAAAAAACCGCATGAAAATCCGTTGCGTAGTTTTAAAGATTTAAGCATACATAGGGATATAGGGACAGAGAAAGCGACTTTGTTTTATACTATGTAGTGATGATGATGCTAGTCACATTGCGCGCCACGTCATTATGTTCCGCCTCGCCCCGCAGTGATTGCCGGTCGCTCCAGCAACTCGGACGTGTACCACGCGCCGTTAGAGAAAACAAGATAAGTTTTACAAAATATTTGTCTATCCGGTCTTTCACCTTCATTTGTATTTGCATATTTTAGCAAAAATATAGCTTATTTTGGTATTATTTTACCTAAATACTAAGTTTTAAGCAGGGATAACATGATAAAACTAATCCAGATATGTCTACTACCTCTGTAGGCTGAAATCCAGTGTTACCCATCTCGAGTAAAGATCGGACAAAAATATCCGGTCTTCACCCGTTTCGAAATCGGCAGTGATTGTCAAACTTTTATTACACATGATTTAAATTTAATTTTAAATAATTAATTGTTTTCGTAATTGTTTCAATATGGCGCTTATGTAGGAGATATTATTTTACCTAAACTAACTGACGTAACTGATAATGAGATGTTAGAGTTTGCGTCTGGGGTCATATTAGATACTTATATCAACAATTCACTTGCAGATGCCACGTAAATACTCCCGAACCTCTTCGCGGGCCACTTCCTATACAAAAGAAGCGCTGCAATTAACCATGCTGAAAATAAATAATAAGGAGCTCACCAATACAGCCGCATCAAAAAGTACGGCATACCTACATCCACACTTAGTGATAGAATTCTGAAGAAAACAGCGATAGTAAGTCATCAGATGAGGAGGAGAACAAGAAAGATAAGAGCAGCAAGCCAAATATTTATGTGCCTCCTAAACTAGCTGCAGTACTTGCACTTTGATGAAAACTCTTCAAGATTTTATAGTGAAAAGAAGAACAAAGAAAAGTCCAAGAAGCAATTCCTAAACTCAAGTTTAATGCGTGAACTTCGTGATGTAGTATGCTTATGGATAAAACCAAACTTTGAGAATCTTTATATCTTCTAAATTTGGTATGTGTGGTAAGATCGGACAATTTAAACGAAAAAAAAGGAATAATTTGGTACATCTATGTTTGTAGTATTAGGTAGATTTTGTTGATGTCATGTTAAAGAACAGGAAAGATCGGATACATTCTTTTCATACACCTTGTGCTCCTAGCAATAGGAATAGTTTTAAATTGCTGTCCGAACTTACTCCTTGATAGCCAAATCGTCATTATATTTACAAAAATTGTGTCCTTACTTTACAGGTTTACAAAGCAAAAAGTATTGAGTGTTTATAAATAAATTAAATTTAAAATGACACTGTATTTAATCATTATTAATATCCACCATTTTTCATTAATGTGCTGTATACCAAAATTGAGAAAAAAAAGTTTTTGCAACATCCTTGCAACTATTCGAAAATCCGTCCGATATTACCCCAAGGCACTTTAAGTCCAAACCCAGGCAGGTGCTTTACTTTGTGTTAATTATTTCATCACCACTGCTCTCAAAATGGTGAAGGAAAACATCTTGAGGAAACCGGCATGTCTTAGAACCAAAAATTCGAAGACATGTGACATCTACCAATCCGCATTGGGCCCACGTGGTGGAATACGGCTCACACCCATTACAACACGCACGACATGAAAAGGCTGATGATGATTACCACAAGAATATTTAATTAAGAAATCTGTAATTTATATAATATGTAGGAATAAACGCTTTTTTATCTATTTCAGAAAAATCTGCCGAGTCAAATTCTACAAAATTTCCAAATACTCCATTGGCATTGACCGTTATACCGATGTACAGTAACCAGCTTGTACCTGATGATGAAAACTCTTCATTCGCTTTTATGGAAAACACCATACTTCCTGACAATACTTATTACAAGTATACTGTCGTTAGTGAAGAACCTAGCGCTAAGCTGGATGTAACAATTGGAGACACCCCAACCACAGAATTTAATAAAACAGAAACAACCTTCAACCTTCTTGGTGAACATGTCAATTCCATTGTATCTACAGAAAAAAGGCACATCAAAAACAATGATGCCAATAAAATTATTAACAATACAGGAATTAATCCAGAAGAAAACGGATTTAAATTTACAAAATGGTCTACTGTTAAAATTTCGAAGGACAAAACATTTATTTCCGAGTCTAATCTCAAACATAAAAGCCTCACAAAATTAATGTCGCATACAACAAAAACTATTTTACATGAAAATAAAAACAGGACACATGGAAAGAAGGTTGAAAGAATGCTGAATTATCGCAAATATAACATGGTGAAGCTAATAAACTCGAAATGTAAGTTTGAAAGCTGTAAGATTAGCAACACTATCAATATGGACATGCCAACTAAAAGCAAAAGTTTCTATGGTTATATAACAAAGCTATTAAATAATCGCTACAAAAATAACACCACTAAGAGGAGAAGGAAACCAGGTGTTTTAAAATATTTGAAGAGGATTTTCAACAAAACATTTAAAGGCAAGAGAGCGCCCGACAAAATGAATAAGCATCAACTAATTGAGACTCTGTGTGAAAACTTCGGGCCGTGTTCAAAAGTAAACAGAAAAGACAACGCCCTCTTGAACTTTAAACTTTCTGAATTAGATAAAGAAACTACAAAAATTCTGAAAACGGTTAAAATCATCAAAGGTTTATTGAAATTGCTGGTATTGCCCAAACCTGTAAATAGTAATGTTTCGGAACAGGGTCACGTCAAAAATGATATACTTAAATTAAATAACATTCTCAAAGGTCTATATTCTAAAAATGGCCAGGTGGCCTTGACAGAAACGCAAAAAACTCAAATAGAATATATTAAGGGAAACACACAGGATTTCATAGAGTCAGTTAGTAAATTTGCATCGTTGTTAAATGACTTAATCGCTATACTAACAAAAGCAGATACGAACCGCTTTAGAAACAAGGCTAAGAACTATTTCATGAATAAAAATCTATCAAAAGATAATCCTTTTCAAAGCTTAAGAAATCTTCTTGTAAGATTCAATTTAGTTCAAAATACTTTTATGAAACAAATGTATGAGCAATTGAACAATTTTGAAAATAAGATAAATGAGAATCCAAAGGTGAGTGAAGTTAAGGATGAATTGAATAGTAGTGTAGCAATAGAGAATATCTCAAGGAATATCATTCACAACCTCAGGAAGCTGAAGCGCCTGGCTCAAACCGTGAGCTTTAGAGGGAAAGAGAGGGGAAGGACCAAGAGATCTGCCGCCAGGGATGACGATGCTATGGAGTATCTGTTGATGATGATGGAGTATTTAATCAAGCAGAACCATGCACTGGACACTGAACCAGGTAACATATTCAATTTTATAAGTTTTGATATGCTTTATTAAACCAGTCAGTTGGTAAGAAATGAACTTTACAGAATTAAATATCCATCTAATAATACTGTGAGCACAGGTTTAAGCAGTCATTAGGTAGTATAGTAGGGCTTCCAATACGAGACTTTAGACTCGAGTCTCGATATCAATTATCGAACAGTCAAAAAAGTAATTTCGCTGTAAGGTCACGTAGGGACGTAACTCATAACTTTAACGGCACTTTAGTATCTTACTGCTAACCTAGAGCATTTGTCTTCACTTAAAACTGTTTTTCAGATCACTGCAGTTAGATTGACAAAGATTGTGATAATAAAATAAAGTTATTTTTTTTATTACTTCGCAGTTAACGATGGAATAGATTTACTAATAGAAGCTATAAAAAATGCACCAGATATTAAAGCCATCAAGAAAAAAGTACTAGAATATACGCCTGCTACTAATTTAGACACCAGCAAGACATCCTCTCCTTCGACTCTAAGCACTGTTATCTTTGAAGATACTGAAGCTATAATTGATGACGAGAGTCCTTCCGACAGTGATACAAATGAGAACAAGACATCTTCCACCGAGAATAGTGGCAAGACCAAGAAAGAAGATAATGACAGTACGAGTAAATTGAAAGTAACTAAGGATTTCGTAGATATAGTCTCAGGTGATGAGAAAGAATTTGAAGATAAATTTCAATACGATCGAAGGGTTGAAACTGATAAGATGGAAGAAATTACTGAAATGCCCTTCTTCAGGAGACTTGGAGAAGAAGCAAATATAATGCTGGATTCTGAAAGCGCATTTGAAACTACGACTCTTAAAAATACTATAATGCCTTTAGAAATGGAAACGATTAGTGATAATGATAAATTAGAAAGTCTGGATGAATTCAATGTGGAAAAGACTCTCGCAATAGAAAGTAATATTTTGGAAAAGCCTATGGATTTTTATGAAGCTAGTGACAAAAAAATTGAAATGTTCACAGGAGACTTGGGCGAAAAATCCTTTTTATCAAGTACACCCAGCGCAACAGAATCAGATATACCTACTTCCACGCCTACGTATTATCCTACTCAGCTTTTTCAGAAGTCCATTAAAAAAATGATACAGCAAAACTTAGAATCGGATAACAACAGCGGTGACAGAAAAGCTAGACTTAAATGGATAGAAGAAAACTTTGGGAAAGAAAGTGAAAAAGAGTTTATAAACTTTGACGAAATTAATTCTACAGTAGGCATTACACCTGTAACAGCACAAACTTTAACAGTAGAAACTATAGATGAAAAAGATAATGGTGTTATAACTAGAAACAAAGATGACTTCAATGAAAAAGCTGAAGAAAGAGTAAAAATGGATGAAAGAAAAATTGATGAAACTGAGGTTAGAGAAAAAGAATATGAACCGAAAAGGAAGAGAGTTCCAGTCAAGTTAACTCGTTCAGATGAGGAAGCAGAAACGAAGAAAACTCAAGAGAAGTTAAGCGCAGAAGAAGTGATGTTTCGTAAGCAAATGGAACTTTTAAATTCACTTGACTATGGTACGGAGAAAGCAGAAGTATATGAGACTGATTCTAAGGACAGCAACGTAGACGAGCCGAACATAGCGGACAGCTTTCCATCGTATTTCGTTTAGTTATGTTAATTTTCGATTTGTTGCTTAACTGTAGAATATGTTTGAGTCTAAGTATAGTTCGATTTAATGGAGGCTCGGAACACGCGGCAAATATTGTTCTTTTAACTACGAGGGTAAGGGGCGAGGTATTGCGCAGCAAGAAGCGCAGTCAGAACCACCATTAAGTTTAAACCATACCATGTTTAGGTACGTTATTTTGACTGATATGATTCCTGGCTTACTTAAGAAAAATTTAGTAGGTAAGAGTATCTTCTGAGCTACCCTTTCTCATTCAGCTATACAAGGTGATTGGTAATTTTATTCGTCGCATTCATCATTAGTTTCGTCCTGACCAGGCAGTATTTTAATGGTACCTATTTATTTATTACACATATTATATTTATTTAAAAAGTACACATTTTTCGACAAATGCTTCTTCGAGGAATTCTTCTTCAGCTATCAGAAAAGTATCAGCTTACAATCCAGATCAACTTCTCACGAATATGAGTTTTTAATTCCTTGTGAGATAAAAAACAAAAAATTAAACATTTTATTAACTTATTTTATGTTTCGAGTTGTCGAAAAAAGATTTTGTCGAGAACTCGAAAACAATCCAATATAGACCCCAAGCCAGGGTCAAAATCGTCACAAATTACCTCTCTTTCAAGGAATGCACCGAATCAGTTTTATCATTTTGATTAAAGATACTCGTATATATTTCAGATATATACATATAATCGTACCATATGTCTACTCTTGTTTGTAGCTGATTGACATATATTTTATCGAGCTTACAAAATACATTGTAATCGGCCATTTTCATTTGTATACAAAAACAGTAGTCGGTTTGTTAGAAAACCAACATGACTTGTTTGTATTTTTCTGTTTGTTTACTTTTAAATCGGTTTTTCACCATGCTATATATATATACTCAATTACATTTTATATTTAAGTCTTTTTTCATGACTGCGTGGTCCTGGGTTCGATACCCAGGTCGGGTAAAGAGTTATTGGATTTTGCAGTGAAAAATTATATAGCCGCGTTGAGCGATTTTTGGTAAAGGCAAAACTTATGGGTGCGCGTCACCGACAAGCTAGTAACGTGTCGCGCTAGACTGGCGACGCGTGCAGTTTTCACTTCTGTCAGCAGTCTCCAAGACTGCCTATTTCTTCCATCTGAAGTGGTAGTACTTTCTCAGTAGTAGCCAGAAGTTTCTGACGCCTTTATAACTTGACATCTAGACAAAGTGACATTATATCTGTGAAACTCACATGTTCAAAATGGTATTGACCTTGTGACAATTAGGTAGCACAAGTCAACCCCGTAACATTTTGAATGCTTTGACAAAAATTAACGCTGATAGCATGACACTTTGTTTCGGTCTTCCTAAAGCCTCGGATACACTAGGGACCAAATGTCCTCTAACATGACGCGCAACGGTCAGTCTATGTGACGCTGCGCCGTTCCGCTACTCGTCCCCCTAACATTTTGCGACGCATTCATGTGGCACGGGACATGTTGCTGGCTCCCGCTCCGAGAGCGAGCGTCAGTGTGATCAGTGCCTCTCAACATGTCTGTAGTGTAGGGAAGCGAAGTAGAGTCATGATTTCTTGTGGATACTTCAAACCAGGCCTCATTAGAAGGTTTAAAGTCACTCAAAGGGCAAAGGAGAGAGTAATGCTCGGAGTTTCCTTGCGTGATAGAATCAGAAATGATGATATCCGCAAGAAAACTAAGGTTACCGACATAGCCCGAAGAATCGCCAAACTGAAGTGGCAGTGGGCTGGGTACATTGCTCAAAGAACAGATGGTCGATGGGGCCAAAAAGTTCTGGAGTGGCGACCGCGTACCGTAAGATGCAGTGTTGGAAAGCCTCCCACAAGGTGGACCGATGACCTGGTGAGGGTCGCGGGTAGCTGATGGATGCGAGACGCATAGGACCGGTCATTGTGGCGACACTTGGGAGAGGCCTGTGTCCAACAGTAGACGTCTTTCGGCTGAAATGTTGATGATGACTTGAAACCGTAACTATCGAAATAAAATAAAATTCTTATTTCTCGTTGTAGTAAGAAATTCCGCATCCAACTCCTTGTCTTTCGCTTACTTTTCTCTCCCGAAATAAGCAGCACTGAGCGCTAATCGCCACAAGTGACATTTCTATAATTACTGACTAGTGTGGCCTGCAAAATGTTCCGCGACATTTGTCCCGAGACATTTCACTTAGTTGTTGCACGTCTTGTCCCGTACCCGAAGGGTCCAAACGGAGCCCTATTGTTGTCACTCACGTGTCCGTCTGTCTGTCCGTCCGTCGCCTGTCACAAAATTTTGTTACGAATTTTTTTTAAACTTCCCATTGACTAAGAAATTGGAATTTGGTGATAATTTTTATTATTACGTAGATATACTTTACTAACAAATACCAATATTTGATACGGAACCCTTAATGTGCGAACTCCGACACGCACTCTGCCAGTTTTTTTATTGATTGCACAAATATACAATAAAAAACTTTTTTAGAAAAAAAAACAACTCAAAAAAAAAATTAAAAAATAACTTTTATTTCGGAAGTCGGTGTTTGTAATTTATTTCTTCGTTATTTGACACCGACTTCCGAAATAAAAGTTATTTTTTAATTTTTAGAGTATTTTTTTTGAAAGTCGGTTGTTTTTTTTGTAAAAAAGTTTTTTATTTTTCACTTTTTAGTTGTTATACCTCACAACTAAAGCCCCAATAACATGGAACGTGGAATTTAAACATTTGGAGTACACCAAAACGTCATCGAGGTAAACGTATTTTTCGTTTTTGTTCTGTTTCTCAAAAAGCGCTTAAGCAATTTCGATAAAATTTATATGGGACCACCTCGGGAGTATACTCTTTCGGATAAAAAAAGAATTTTGAAAATCGGTCCACAACTGACGGAGAAATCGGCGGACATACATAAAACATACATACAGTCGAACATAGAACCTCCTCCTTTTTCGAAAGTCGGTTAAAAATAAATACAAATACAAAATACAATACAAGTCCCCCGCCGTGTCTGTGCGCGATAAACTCAAAAACTACTGAACGAATTATCATGCGGTTTCACCAATAGACAGAGTGATTCATGAGGAAGGTTTAGGTGACTAAACCTTCCTCATGAGTGAGGACGGATTATTATTATTTTCGAGTTTTCAAAACGGGAAAAAAAAATCCTTTTGAGTTCAAAAGAATTTTTTCTTCCCGTTTTTTGCCACATTTTTTATTGATGCTACGCTCTTATTAGTTGCAGCGTGATGTTATATAGCCTATAGCATTCCTCGATAAATGGAATATTTAACACAAAAATATTTTTTCCATTCAATCCAGTAGTTCCTGAGTTGAGCGTGTTTAACCAAACAAACAAACTCTTCAGCTTTATAATAATAATAAAGTATAGATTGTAAAGTAAGAACACTATTGTTAATTTTCTACAGTTAAACAGCAGTCCAGTTAAGTGATAATAACTTATATTAACGCAATTTAAATAGCAATTTGATTTAATTGTACATAGCACACTCGATTACTCAGTGTAGTTCAATAAATTATTACCGTTGTTTTAGAATGGTTTTATTTAATCCTTACTTTGTGTAGGTTATTTCATCACCACTGCTCTCAAAACGGTCAACCGAAAGACAAAATTCGAAGACATGTGACAACCACCAACTCCCACTGAGCCCGCGTGGTGGAGAGGAGAGAGAAGGCCTGAATCCCAGCAGGGGTAACATTAAAACCCTTATTACGTTATATTTTATTAGTGCAACGGTCAGAAAATTCGAGGAGCTCGTGGCTAAAGTAAGTAATAATAGCCGCACGGGTCGATCCATCAGGTTAAGGTACGCTTGCTGGGGTTGGTACATGGATGGGTGACCATCTTTACATACCAAGACTCCTCCGTGCCTCGAAAATTACGTTAATCCGTTGATCCCGGCTGTCAACCGTGGATCTTTGACAGTCAGATCAGAAGCCCAAAAGTGAGTGAGTATTACCCAGTAACTGGGTTGTGGAGGTCAGATAGGCAGTCGCTCTATTTAAAATACTGGTATTCAGCTGCATCCAAAGACTGGAAGCCGACCCCAAGATAGTTGGGAAAAGGCTAGGCAGATTGATATACAGGGTGTAACGGAAAGGTGTGGTCATATTTTAAGAACCCTTTCGGCCCATGGAAATGAACAACCTTCTCTAATAAAAATAGAAAATTCCCAAAAAAAAAAAATTGGACTTTTCACACAAAAATATCATCAGCTGATCAATATTTGTAAGGAAGGTATAAAAAATTTTTGAGAATTTCCTCAGGATTCTTGAATAAAGTTGTTCATATTGATGGGCAAATGCAGTTCTTAAAATATGACCACACCTTTCCGTTACACCCTGTAGATTGGTCAGCAAATTCGTTGCGATGCAGTTATTCAGCTTAGATTGAGATTTGAGGTGTAAGCTATTTATTCTTAGCTCCTACTTATGAACTTACTAGCTGCGCCCCGCAGTTTCACCCGCGTTTAACGGGATAAAAAGTAGCCTATGTGTTAATCCAGCTATAAAAAAAAGCTATCTACATACCTGGTCCGTCACTCGTCACAAAAGGTTTATTGGAAGACCAGCGTCAGACAGCATCTGTCTGGCAATATTGCTGAAGTGAACCTTTTTGGCGAAGCCGTGAGGCACACGCAATATTATTTTATTGTCACTTTTTGTTTTATTGTTCTTTTGTGTGCCCGGTGACTGCCGCCAAATAAATGTTTTCTTTCTTTCTGAAATTTCATCCAAATCGGTCCAGCCGTTTGAGCGTGAAGAAGTAACAAACATACAAACACACACATTCGCAAACTTTCGCCTTTATAATATTAGTGTGATATTTAAAAAAATCTAATAAAAACCCTATCCTTTGAAATAGTCAGATGCGCCCTTTCGCTCCACCCTAGAGCGGAAGAAGTCATAAGATGATTTCCCAAACCCCAAAAAAAAAAAAAAAGTTATATCCCACAGCTGGGCAAAGGCCTCCCCAAGTCCTTCCAGGAACTCTTCTCCCGTGCTTCCTCAAGCCAGCCCTCGCGGTACGTGGCGAGGTCGTCTCCCTATCTCCTTCGTGGCCGAAGAATAAGACTATTAACTTAATTAAATGCTAATTAAATTTCTTGTTTAGTTCAATCGTCGATTTAATGCCACCAACTGAATCAGCCTGCTTGAAATGTAACTTGTTTGTACTGTAGAACCCGCAGGGCTCCAGGGGTATTAGCTTGGTGAGCTGTCTCACTCGCTGGCTGTACGAGAGTGTGGTGTGTAAGAGTGACTGGCTGTATGTGGAGTGTGAGGAAAGAAAGAGGGTCGGTGCACTCAGAATACTTATATTGATTCAAAATTGTACATATGTGCCTCATCGACCAGGCGACTCAACTCTAAACTGACTCGAAACAATCTCAATCTCTTATTTTAAATATTTTTATTATGAACATTCGAACTACTCTTCATGATTTACCGACTGCCAGCTGAAGGCCGGTGCACACCCGCCGTATAAGTATAGGCTGTGTATACAATCGCCACAGTACCTTCAAAGTGAGTTTGACGACACGACTGGCGCAGTGGTTGACGGTTCGACTGCTGCGCTGCGTGTCGCGGGTTCGATCCCCGCACTGAACAAATATTTGTATGGCCTACAGATAGTTGTTCCGGGTCTGGGTGTCTTGTGTATGTGAGTTTACATGTTTGTGAACGCACCTACAATACATGAGTAATTCCTAGTGTGGAGCAACTTTTTTTTTTTTTTTAAATTACTTTTTGCAGTCGGGATTTTTGAAAATCTTCAGTTTCTTGTTTCCAACATTTTAGTGAATTATGTTTTGGAAATCGCCTCCTCAAGCCTTTTTATTTTAATAACTCATTACCAGAAGAAAAAACGATTAAACTTACCTAATCGCAACCGCCATTTTGTTTATACATTACCCTTTCAAAATATTCACTTTCACAACAAATAGAAACCAAATTGTAACAATATCCACGAGTCCACGACTACTGAACATTGTGTCCTAGAATACAAGCAATAGCTTAGTTTGAGAACCAGTATCAGCAACTGCTGCGATTAATATTATTGTGACCGATATTCTAGTACCAATAAACATTTTTTTTTTGTATTTTTTTTTTAATTCATTTACCTTTCCATATCACACCTAATAGTAAGCGATGATGTGGTCAAAGATGGAACACGCTTGCCTAGAAGTAACCTATGCACTCTTGACTTAAAGACTCCCAGGTTGTAGCTATCAGGAAACACAGACTCCGGCTGGGAATTCCACTCCCTTGCTGTACGCACAATGACAATTTTTCTATAAAAAAAAAAAACCTAGCCTATGCCACTTTGGCTGTCAAGGCCAATCTAATGACACCTCATTTGTTAAAATACAGCCAGCCGTTTAGGCTACAGCGCCTTCCAAAGAAATAGACATACAAACATACATTACATGTGTACTCTCGAAAAAACCTTACCTACCGTCTGGGGTAGTCGGGTACCTTTTTACCCGATTAAAGGTATTTAATTGAGTTAATGTTCTTTAACATGAGCTCATTTAAATAACTTTAATCCACCGTCGCGAGCACCGGTCCGGCTCGCCGTGTCGCAACGTTTCGGTCTGCTGCCCGACGACTCGACCTTCCGTTTTCGCTGCATCTAATTGTCCGACGGCTTATCTCCTTTTCTGAAACATCCGTCAGAACTGATAGTAGACTGTTTTTGTTCTGTTTCGTAAAGGACAAATTGGAGCAGTTTGCCTATCAATCAATCTGTCTAGCCTTTTCCCTACAATGTCCATATATACTAGCTTCTATCAGTGGCTTCCTCCATTATAAATTATAGCTTAAGTGCCATTTACACACGCATACACATAACTGACTATAAAAAAACCATATTAACTTTCGCATTTGTAATATTACTAGGAATTAGGATATTGAGGTTGGTTGCCAGTCTAAACAGATGCAGCTGAGTATCAGTATTTTTACATGAAGCGCCTGCCTATCTAACTTCCACAACCCAGTAACTGGGTAACCCGATACTCCATGACATAACTGTGTTAGATTATCTGGCTTAAAACTACTGTAAAGACTGTCACAGATCTAATAACAACCGAGACCATCGGGTTAACATGCTTTCCAAGGCACGGAGAAGTATTTTATCTCCTATAATCTTTCATTTTTAATGTCCACATTGCTGGGGCACAGGCCTCCTCTCTGTGAGAGGGGGCTGTGGGGGTCCTATAATCTTACTCCTACAAATATTATAAATGCGTAAGTATTTTTTTTAATGGCTAGGCTCGCGTTTGACCAGTATCTCACCTGATGTTGGTAAGCGATGATGTGGTCGAAGATGGAGCACGCTTGCCTAGAAGTAACCTATTCACTCTTGACTTAAAGACTCCCAGGTTGTATCTATCAGGAAACACAGACTCCAGTAGGGGATTCCACTCCTTAGCTGTACGTACAATGAATGTGTTGCCAAAACGTTTTGTGCGTGTGGGTGGGATTTCCACCATGTACCGGTGGCGCATCACCGTACGTCTAGTGGTCCGACGACGGAACGGGCTTGGCGGAATTAGATTATGCAATTCTGACGCACACTCCCCAAAATGCAACCGACAGAAAACGGACAGGCTAGCAACTCGACGTCGATGCTCAAGACTATGGAGCTTTGACTCGACGAGCCTATCATTGCTGATGTATTTTTGTTGTTTGTTACTCAATCACGCCAAAACAGCTGAACAATTCTGGATGAAATTTGGCATAGTGATATGTAGATCACATAACGCTGTGACAAATATAATAGCACATAGGCTAATTTACAATGGGGAAAGTGCTAATTGCACGCGGACGATGCCGCTGGCCAAGCTAGTTAACCAATATTTATTCATGAACAAAAGCTAAACCAGGATAAAAACAAAAGCTATTGTATTTATTTTATTTTACAATAAGTACTTATTGTATAAACCAGAACGAATGTATCGAGCTAGATTTTATAGATGTTACAACATTCTGTAAAGATTTCTAATCGAGCGACTAGTAACAGACAGAATTCTTTGCAATGTTTTTGCCGAGCATAATAAAATTTAAAGAAACCAATTAAGCCAGCAAAATATTCAGCAAACAATTAGTCGACTCTTCACGTGACCAGAGGTCTTATCTTTTCCTCTGCCTTAGAATTGGCATTGCCATTCAACATGGCAATGCTGCCAGTGTTCTGGGCATTTTTCCCATTATCAGCGATGTGTATCAATTTATACGCACTTGTACATAATTTTCAGTTTGTATATACCGAACTATTTCTGCCTGCCTTGCCTTTTTCCAACTATCTCGGGGTCGGCTTCCAGTCTAACCGGTTGAATACCAATATTTTACATGGAGCGACTGTCAGCGCCGGCTGTCCCTGAAAACCAGCGCTGGGGCTCTGTCTTGCATAGGGTCATAGCACTAAGCTGAGCGATGGCTGTTTTGCGTGGATGTGACGCATATTTTCCCCCAGCTTTTCTTTTTTTGATGTGTTTCTCTGTCTTTTGCGTCATGTTTACCGTAAATAAACGTATTTTCTTTCTTTCTTTTTATTTCCTTTCTGACCTCCACAACCCAATTACTAGGTAATACGATACCCCTTGATATACCAAACTATTTATTAGTCTATATTGTAGATCAATAATGATTAAATGCTTTAATTATGAAAATTCTGCAAGGTACCATATTGGGACCACTTCTCATCGGCTCAAAATAGCAGTTGTTTCACAAGATGCGTTCAGTATTATTTCTTAAACCACGTTAATCAATGTGCTAGGTCTAAAGGTACTGTATATTACACAAATTGTCTCATTGGCGGTTTATGTCTGTGGTTGCCATTATATCCACAGTGTGGTCAAATATTCGGTTACCGTGGAACGTGAGATGATGCTCACATTTTGTGAGAAACTGCTTTGTAAATTATCAGTGTATGATGATTATTTGTTTGTGCTAGTTATTCTGCGGTTGCATTATAAATGTTAAAATGAATTTATAGACAGGTAGGTACTTTAGCCTTACAGACGACCTGCTTGGTGATGATAATCTTATTGGAAATTTGGTTGCTAGAGGCTATTAAAATCTTCGTCACCGAAGGGAATCAAAGTTCATGACACTTGCCTAAGAAGCTGATATAGCTTATTTGACGATGGTGGAAATAAAAGATTCTTTAGATTATCAATAACTTGCTGCTATCAGTGCCCTTAGACGAATCCTTGGCTCATAAGTAAAAACCGGCCAAGTGCGTGTCGGACTTCGCACATTTAGGGTTCCGTACTAAATGTATTTTTGACTATTGGTATGGCTTTCGGTCAACAAGATGCTTAAACTGTGAAGAAGACTTTAGCTCCAACCATTTGTTGTAAAACCTGTGTGACAGACGATGAACAGACAGACAGACGGCTACGTGAGTGACAACAATAGGGCTCCGTTTAGACCCTTCGGGTACGGAACACTAAAAAGTGATAACTTCAGGAACCCGAGCAAATGATTTTACTTTATTTTAATTGGATGACTTACAGCTAACAATATTAAAGATAGCACAAAAGTAAATCACGACAAGCCATGTACAAGGCTCTATATTTAGTTATAGAGTATTGTTGAAACAGTTACAAATAACATGTCACACGAAGTTTAGTAAGAACTTACAGCTTTAAATGAACTTAGAACTATAAATGATGGACAACTCTTAAATATATAGAAATGAAATTGCGTGATTACAGAGGATTACGCACATACAATGCTTGCAAACGACAAAATAGCTGCTTAGGGGTTGAGGATAAATTCGAAAGAGTTACCTCGCCCCTGGGAATTCAGGGCAGGGAGGAACAGGGGTGGGTTTTAGTCAGTAAGAGTCTGACACGCCCTTCTGCTCCACCCAAGAGCGGGAGAAGTCATTGGATGATTTCCCACACACCAAAAAAAAAAAGACGACAGAATGGTGTTAATGGATGCTAAGTTGCTTGTAGAGAGATCAAATTATAACTTTATGTAATTAATTAAGTACCTACCGGTAAGGTGAACAGCTGTTTCTAGCTACTTTATATCTCCTAACATGGTCAATCCATGTAGGTCACAGACCATTTGCTGGGACGCGCAAAAAGATGCCATTAATGTTGTGGAGCGCGACTTGCTATGAGTCGTGCGTCTACGCGGCCTTGTCGCAAGCTTTATGTAATAACTGTGGCACCTCGCTGCTGCTCGTGACACGTGGCGGAGGCTTAGTTGACATACTGGTTTCATCAGCTTTGTTTTTAACACGCTATAATCAATAACAATATCTATGTAAAAAAATATTCGAGGTCGACCGCGGCGAAGATGGTGTGAAAATTCTGACCATGTTGAGGGGCAAACTGGGCCAGAAATCGCCCAATGCCCAGCAGTGGGACACTATGTAAGCTATCAAAAAAAAAATGTGAGAAAATCTGTTTCCGATTGAGATGCAATTTTGCATACATGTTTAGTTTAGATGACAAAACATGATTAGCTAAGTGACGTCATTCTAAATCCAATGTGGTTGACTCCCAAAGATGGCAGACTAGCAATGCAAATAAAATGCTAGGGTTTATGAAAATGGTTGCTGAAAACTATCACCCCAAAACAATGAAAATAGACTATTAATGGATAGAATCACACTTTTAAAAGGAAATAAAAAACTTTTTTACAAAAAAATAGAACCGACTTCCAAAAAAAGTGCAAAATAACTTTAATTTCGGAAGTCGGTGTTCTTGTTTTGTGTCTTCGTTTTTTGACACCGACTTCCGAAATTAAAGTTATTTTGCACTTTTTTTGGAAGTCGGTTCTATTTTTTTGTAAAAAAGTTTTTTATTTTTCACTTTTTAGTTGTGGTTCCCCATTAAACTGTGTTAACAATTCATAAACATACGATAGCAGCAATCGCGGTTGATTTGCTGTCAATTTTTGAAGAGTTCCGTTGTCTGTCTCCGAAACCCATCATTAGATTTAAATGGGACCATTTCGGAATAAACCCCTTTCGAACAAAAAAAGAATTTTGCAAATTCGTTAATATATGACGGAGTTATGCCCGAACATACATAAAAAAAAAAAAAAAAAAAAAAAATACAAACATCCGAATTGATAACCTCCTCCTTTTTCGAAGTCGGTTAAAAAGTAGCTTAAAAAAAAAACAACCGACTTTCAAAAAAGAAAATACACTAAAAATTAAAAATTAACTTTAATTTCGGAAGTCGGTGTTTGGATACTATACGTAAAAAAACACCGGCGAAGTGCGTGTCGGACTTCACACATTTAGGGTTCCGTACCAAATATATTTTTGACTATTTGTATGGCTTTGGGTCAACCAAATGCTTATACTGTAAAAATTTGAAGACAGAAGCTAGTTAGTCCAACCGTTTGGCTGTAAAACCTGTGTGACAGACGACGGACAGACCGTGACAGCTATAGGGCTCCGTTTGGACCCTTCGGATACAGAACCCTAAAAATGAGGGCGATACAGTGCTTTGACATTTCGCGTGACGTCACGCTGCGCGACACTTTTTACGACCAAAGTGACGTAACGAGGGGGCTCGTTACGTCACTCCTGAACTGTGATGAGTTTTAATTTTTTATTGGTTTGATAAAGCAAAAAATACGTGTCTAATATTTTTTGGTTATTTAACTGACGAACTAATTAGATTTTATTAGTAAAATACCTAATTGACCCACTGCGGGTAAAGGCCTCCCGCAGCTCCCTCCCTTTTCCACACAATTTTGTCTTCTGCTAGAGCGCGCCAGTCCTTTTGGTAAGTTTATGGCCAAATATAAACATTAGTATGTTTATACATTATGTCTAAGTCGTAATATTTTAATAGTCGAAGTAGTGTACCGTCTTTTGTACGGTTGCAGGAGATTATCTATGACCACCAGTTAATTCGCAACGCACCTGCGAGGCAGCGATACCATCACCACAAAGGATTTACTACGCACTGCGCATTGCCACACATTTCCTTCCCTTCACACTAGATAATAAATCTAATTGCGCACATCCTATGTTTGTCTGAATTATACAATGTTGTAAGATTCTCTCGGACAACTCTTACGCTAAACTGACTGGACAACATGGGGCTTATCATAAGCTCTAGCTTAATCGTCAGCCTATAATTTTTCGACTTCTGAGAGATTTGACTCTATTCTTCAAGAGATGGCCCCACGTTGGGCGCCAGTGTCACGAGGTGAAAGGACGGAGAAGTGACACGATGAGGAGGTAGAGTACCGTAGAGGAGGACCATAGAGGAGGAGTTGGATGAAGATAAAACAGACAACAAATTAAGACGTATATATTTCATTATTTACAGAAGGCTAGATTATATAATTATATGAAGCACTCATTAATCGTACATACACAATATACTGTGACTAGGTACATATTTAAATTGTATTATTGGACACATGCCTGAATCGAGGTAGATTCAAGCATGTTATAAAAGCTGCACTTCACTGTTCTAGTATCCGAACTGATTTTAAAATAAAAACAAGAGTCTAGACAGAGAAGGCAAGTAATATTTGAAAATTAAATACGAAAGAACGTAATTTGGAATGGAGGTCAGAAAACCAACAAGGCTTAAGCTGCCTTGTTACTAGTGAGCGGGCTGGATCACGGGCATAGTGCGTGTTGGTGGATGTCACATGTCTTCGAACGTTTGTTTCTAGGACATGCCGGATTCCTCATAATGTAAAAATAGGAATAGACTATGAGAGGCCAAAAAGGCGCCTAACTCAGCATATGCTGCGAGATTTAAAAAATAAATAACGCAAAAAAAGGGCTGGTATTCTGTTAGAGCCCTGTGATGCCACAGATACATTCACGGGACGATGTGAAAACTAATCTTAATAAACAGATATTAATTAAAATAAGACTAAACACAAACAAAAAAAAAGGCGTGCAGTCATATAATAATAATAATAATAATAATCTGTGGTCCGGCTGTCAAATTGAAAGCATCAAGTTTTTTTCACTCCAATATTTTTCAATAATTTTATATTCAACAAAATGTTTTTCGTACGCAAATCAGTAAGAAAAAAGAACCAACAATATAAAAAAAGAAAACGTACATCAAGACTATATTTTTGACCGATAACATGTATGCAAGATGCAAATATAATATGACAGACGATTTAATAAAATGCTGACAAGGAGCCGGGCACGAAAGACGAACACACACCCAACATCTTCGGGTTCGTCGCTCAGCTCCGCCTCGCAGCCGCCGGGACCTACGCCAACCGTGAGTCCAGTGATTCCGGCCGCTGCAGTTGCGTCGAGCTCGAGCGACGAATACACCACTCCGCCGACGACACCACCACCTGCGCGTCGACGGGGAAGAGGCCGACCACCAGCCAGCTTGGAACCTCGAGGCCCACCGGCCTCTGATAGGGTTCCCGCTGCCGGTGGAAGTGTGCAGCGCATGCGATGGACGCAAACCATTAACGAAAATGTCATGCGCTCATACTTTGGGGCTACAGAGGGGGGAATTAACCTGACTGCGTACCGTGGTCGGATGCTCTCTCTGTTTCAGGTGCTTGAGCCAGCTGTCAACGTTTCGGCCCAACGACTGTCGGATCAGGTGCGGGTCATCCAGCGTAACCGTATGCTGGATGATGCCGTACTTGATAGACTACGCCTCGAATCACGGAGTAGCCGTGTCTCACCTGCTTCACCACCGGCCGCGGTGCAACTGGAACCCAGTGCCCCACTGCAACCCGACCATGTTGGTGAAGATGATGATGACGTGGCTATATCCGTGAGTACCCAATGTAACGAGAAATTGAGGAGCGCTTTGGAGGATGCGTTCCGAGAGCACCGCTCCACACCACCTGGGCTTAGACCTCGCCTACCTCGTTTGCCCATGCATAAAAAAAATAAGGCGCTGGTGTGTGCTCTAGATTCGCAGCTATCAAATTGTTTTGATAGCAGCAAAGACCTTGCCGATACCCACTCGATCTTGTACTGCGCGGCTGCAGCGGCGTGTCGTGTAGCTCATGTCAAGTTCTCCAACAGTGACAGAGCTGCACGACCAGCTGTACCAGCTTGGCAGTGCAGGATCGAGCGTCGTATCGGTGAGGCTAGAGCACTCATCGGAAAGCTTATCTGCTTCAGGGAGGGCACCACTCGCCCTAGGGTGATGCGCTTTGTGAGGCGGGCGTTCTCGGGGACTGATATTAGTTCTCGAGATTATTTGACCTGCGTCACAGAGCGTATCGACTTCCTGAAGCAGAAGATCTATGCATGGGCAAACCGTATACGTCGATACAAGCGGCGAGTGGAGCGGTTCACTCAGAATCGCACTTTCCAAAGCAACGAAAGGTGGGTATATAGAGCTTGGGAGCGACCGGACCAAGGTGTGTCTGATTTGCACCTACCTGATGATGACGCCATGAGTTCATTCTGGCGCAGCATCTGGTCCGTGCCGGTCAGGCACACCGAGGGTGATTGGACTCGAGAGGTCGAGCGCGCGTGCGATCTTATACCAGAAATGGGAGCTATTACCATCAGCCCCCAAGATGTAGCACGTGCAGTCCGTCCGTTGCCTAACTGGAAATCTCCAGGGCCGGACGGGCTGCACAATTTCTGGATAAAATGGTTTCAAAGATCGCACGCTCGCTTGGCAGCTCAGTTCCAGTCTGCCCTAGAGTCAGGGTCGCTGCCCCAGTTCCTTACGACAGGAGTAACCCACCTGCTCCATAAATCAGGTAGTACTGCGGAGCCGAAAAATTATAGGCCGATCACGTGTTTACCGACGGTCTATAAAGTTCTTACGTCCATCCTGAGAGCCAAAATTAACAATCATATTGACAAAAATTGTATTTTGTCTGCCTCTCAGAATGGATGTAGGAACGGGTCCCGCGGTACTAAGGAGCTGCTCCTTATTGATGTTGCCATTAGCCAACAGGTTCGTCGTTCTCGAAGAGATCTGTCGACATGTTGGATAGATTATAAGAAGGCCTACGACTCAGTGCCACATACATGGCTCATGAGGGTGCTGGAGCTGTACAAAGTGGATGCAACTTTGCGCACCTTCCTGATGTCGTGTATGGGGCAGTGGAGGACGGTCCTTCACTATCCAGGATGTCGACAGATCCAGGAGAACAGCGAACCGATAAGGATCGAGCGTGGCATATTCCAGGGCGACAGTCTGAGTCCACTGTGGTTTTGTCTGGCCCTAAACCCTCTCAGTACTCTACTGGAGGGCTCGGGCCAAGGCTACCGGTTGAGAAGAGGTGGACAGGTCATATCACACCTCCTTTACATGGATGATCTGAAACTCTTTGCCCCCAACAACTTGCAACTGATGAAGCTACTGAAGGTTACAGAAACCTTCAGTAGCGCCATCAGGATGGAATTTGGTGTGGATAAATGTGCAGTCATGCATGTAAAGCGAGGGGAGATTATGGAATCCGTGGGAACTCAACTCTCGGATTCCATACACCTTAGATCCCTCTGCTCAACCGAAACCTACAAGTATTTGGGTATGTCGGAAGCGTTAGGCATCAGCACTGCTGACGTGAAACAGTCGTTGAGGGAGCGCTTCTTTGGCCGCCTGAATAAAGTACTAAATAGTCTTTTATCAGGCGGGAACAAGGTGCGCGCCTTCAACGGTTGGGTCATGCCGGTATTGATGTACTCTTTCGGCATACTCAAATGGACTCAGACCGAACTTGACGCCCTGGATAGGAGGGTCCGCACACTGCTGACCGCAAATCGCATGCATCACCCACGATCATCGGTGATGAGGCTGTATATCCCGCGGAAGTGTGGGGGTCGTGGCTTCTTAAACGCTAAGACCCTACACAACCGCGAGGTATGCAGCCTTAGGGAATACTTCCTCAAAGCTGACGTGGGTATGCATCGAGATGTGGTCGCTGTGGACAAGGGCCTCACCCCGCTCTCCTTGGCAAATGAGAACTGGCGCAAACCTATAGTACTGGATACTAATGACCGCACGGAAGTATGGCAGAGCAAGGAGCTTCACGGACGCTTTTACCGGGTCCTACATGGGCCCGATGTAGATCTCTTAGCGTCCGTATCCTGGCTGCGTTTTGGTGACCTCTTCGGGGAAACCGAAGGTTTTGTCTGTGCGATTATGGACGAAGTTATGATGACGAATAACTACCGGAAATACATTGTGAAGGACGGTACGGTTGACATCTGTCGGGCATGCCACCGGCCCGGGGAATCAATCCGACACATTATTTCTGGTTGTTCTCGTCTAGCTAACGGAGACTATTTGCATAGACACAACCTTGTAGCCAGGATTATCCACCAGCAACTTGCTCTTAAATACAATCTTGTGGAATCTGAAGTACCGTACTATAGGTATGAGCCCGACCCAGTTCTCGAAAATGGCAATATCACGTTATATTGGGATCGATCTATCATCACTGACAGGACTGTTGTTGCCAATAAGCCTGACATAGTGGTGATAGATCGACTAGAGCGTCGCACAATGTTTGTTGATATAGCTGTCCCTCATGACGAGAACCTCGTGAAAGCTGAGAAAGATAAACAAACAAAATATCTTGATCTGGCTCGCGAGGTTGTCGACATGTGGGAGGTGGATACAGCTGTCATTGTGCCGATAGTCGTGACGGCCAATGGCTTAATAGCCAAGAGCCTCGACGAACACCTAAGGAGGCTCTCGTTAGGCGGCTGGATCAAGGGCTTGATACAGAAAGCGGTACTCCTGGACACGGCGCGTATTGTTAGGAGATTCCTTTCTCAGGAGCCCTGACCACCGGTAGCTTGGACCCTATCCCGATACCGGTGGGCTACTATTTTTTATATTTTTAAATGTTTTTATATTTTGATATTTTAATATTTAAAAATGTAAATTGTATGTATATATTATAAAATAAATGGAATAATAATAATAATCTTTATTGTTCAAATATTATATAAACATGACGTTATAATATAAACATGATGGTACGTTGGTAAATATTAAATTATAGTGAATCTAATTAGTAAGAGCGGTGTGTCAGACTCTTACTGATTTAAATTCACCCGTGTTCCCAGTTGCCTGTGCTAGGGCACTTTCAGGGGACTCTTTCCAACACTGCCGCGACCCTGGCAGGATAGCGTCTGTTAGAGTTAGATTGCAGGACACGTTAGTAGGATCCAAAATCACTGTTCTAAATAAGTTATATCAAAGAATTTTCTTCCTGTGCACAATAGGAGGCACAGTCCAGTGACTAGCCTTCGTATGTGCGAGTTATGTCAAGACATATTTAGCTAATGTCACTTCACGTGGAATCATCGAGATGTGTACGCACTGTGCTATAATATGTGGGCGATTCCTGTGCATGTCAGACTGTACCTTACTGAGAATGGATGGCACCTCTTTTTAACACTTATTTATTATTAACTTTAACTGTAACTATTTAAAAAAATCTTAGATGTTAAATTTAACCCACTTCCCGATTTCCGATTGAGCTGAAATTTTGCATACATGCCAAGGTTGGATGACAATGCATGGTTAGCTAAGTGACGTCCTTCTAAATTTAATATGGCGAACTCCCAAAGATGGCGTACTAGTTATTTTTTATGCATTCCTATGCTACATGGGTTGGGTATCAAATGAAAGGGTTTGCGAAGAAGAAACGAAAATTAACCGTGTTTATTAGTTTTTTCTATATCATCATTCTTCTGCCCTTATCCCAATTTATTTGGGGTCGGCGCAAAATGTCTTTTTCTTCCATACTTCTCTTTTAGCCGTTATCCCTGTAGTCACCCCCTTTTTACTCATATCCTCTTTCATACAGTCCATCCATCGTTTCTATGGCCTTCTCCTACTCTTATAGCCATTCGCATCCATACACAAGACTTTCCTCACGACATATCTTCATTCCTCCGCAACACATTTTCCACATAACTTTTCAGTCAGCGGTGCCACTTTCAGACTTCCTCTTATATACTCATTCCTAATTCTATCCATGCTTGTAACACCACACATCGTTCTAAGCATTCTTATCTCAGCTGCATGCAATTGCTTTTCATTCATCCCTTTTGTGGCCTAACATGCTGAACCATACAAGACAGTTTTTTTCTATATCTAGTATAATATTTTCTTTTGGCCTAACATGCTGAACCATACAAGACAGTTTTTTTTCTATATCTAGTATAATTTGTCTTTTTTTTCATCTTGTTTGTGGGCACTTAAATGATTCTTTATTGTACACCAAACAAAATATAATACCTACTCAGTGATTAGAGAGTTCATCAAGTACAAAGGCATCTTCACTTCTACAACCGTAAGTTTGTGGTTAGTTACCGTATTGCTACCGGTGTTATTGGATAAATTTACATAATAAAGTTACATAAAATTAAAATACGTCACATAACACAGCGTAGTCTTATAATATTTTCCGGTTTAATAAATTACATGAACAATATTTTGCCCCCGCCATGTTGCGGGCGACCTTTCGCGCGCTACAACTGACATTTCACCGCGGTTTGGCGCCAACCGCGCGCGGTTTCACGTTCAGCCTAGTTCGTTTTTTTAATTTACTTTTTTATTTATCGTCTGTGAATCGATTGTGATTTCTTTATTTAAAAAAAAACTAAAATCGATTTTTGTTTTTTATTTTGTGAATTGGATTGATGATTTATCATAAACTTAGTGAGAGTTTTGAAAAAAGTGTCGTGATTTTTTCCATTATTTTCGCCGGTTGCACTCAGGTTGGTTGTATTGAAAGTTATTTTATGTGATTGCATGTTTTGACCTTATGATTTTAAGTTTCTCCGCAATATTAAGGACAGACATTGATATCTTTTCGTAACAGAATATCTTTAACTTAAATACGTTTAAGTAACGTAATATGCTCGCGTTATGTAAAATCTTACTAAGTGCTGAGTTAAGTCATCGTTATAATAAACTAGACGAATGAAATTTTGAATTATCTCTACATAGTGTAAATCAAAGTCGCTTTCAGCGTCTGTTAGTTTTTCGCTAACTCCTCCTAAACCACACAATGGATTTTAATGCGGTTTTCACTAATAGAAAGAGCAATAAATGAAGATAATTTTTGTACTTACTCTTTCACATTCAGATGTTCTAGACAAAGTGATATTTTATTAGCAAAAGAGTGATGATAGAGATTGTCAAAAATTCCAAAATGTGCATTGATGTATGATTCTAGACCCAAATGTCGCGTGGATAATTAGGACTCAAAACGGTGAAGGAAAGCATATCCTAAAACAAAAACCGGTCAAGTGCGTGTCGGACTTTGCACCAAATGAGGGAATTATCAAAGAAAAAACGATTTATAAATATATTGGTATTTGTTAGTAAAATATATACGAGTACGTAATAATAAACATTATCACCAAATCAAGTTCATAGGTCAATATAAAGTTAAAAAATTCTTTGGAACAAAATTTTGTGACAGACGACGGACAGAGAGACAGACGGACACGCGAGTGATAGTAATAGTTCTCCGTTTTGACCTTTCGGGTACGGAACCCTAAAAATTCGAAAACATGTGTCATCCATCAACTCGCACTGAGTCCACGTGGTGGATTACGGCCCATTGTTTCTCTTAGAGAGGAGGCCTGAGCCCCAGCAGTGGGAATATTAAAGCTGAATACTCTCATCGTTACCGCTGAGATGCGCTAATAGAGAGTCACTTTGTCCAGTGCTCCTGGTACAGGTCACCTTTTTAACAAAATTTTGCCTCAACTCTACCATCCTCTCTAACCAAGGTCTGAAGGACCAGTCATTAACATTCCATGCGAAAACCACTCAGCTGCCCACGTATATACTCAAGTATTTCATACATTCTCATAAGTCGCGTACTGTTTAAAAGCTTGAGTACATGGAGCAATGCCGTATTGCCTTTAACTGTTACGCCAGGATCAACTAGTGGTTGTTCAAATTGTTTAGATATACTACTTCACCTAATGCGCTATTCAAGATGGAGGGTCTTCTAAAAATAATAGCAGTAGGTAGTGGAGATATGCCTAGGGGTTAGCGGATAAATTCGTACCGAGTTACCGCTCCCCTGGGCTCTCAGGCAGGGAAGGAACAGGGGTGGGTTTTAGTCAGTAAGAGTCTGACACACCCTCCCAGCTCGACCCAGAGCGGAAGATATCATTGGATGATTTACCACCCCAAAAAAAAAAGGTAGTGAAGATTGATTTGTAAAGCAGGGTATGTCAGGGTCGCGGCATTTTTTGAAAGTGTCACCTCGGCCTTGGAACTCAAAGGAAGAAGTGAAGGGACACGAGTGGGTTTGATGAGTCAGTAAGAGTCTGACACGGGATTCCTGCTTCACCCAGAGCGGGAGAAGTCATTAGATGAATTTCCACCCTCAAAAAAAAAGCAAACTCAAGTAAGTAAGTATTATAAGCCCCACCGACACACCCAGTGCGAATGCGGTGGTTGTCTCCAAATGATGTCCCATCTGTTAATGTCTGAAATGTTCTTATAATATCTGAACTTAGCGGGACCTAAAGAACAGAAAGAGTGTCCATGGAGTTTCTTGCACGTTCTTCTCCATAGAGATCTACGCCTCCTTCTGCGAAGCAGTAATGCTCGCGAAGAGGGAGGCGGCACATGTTAGGGAGACTCAACAGAGGCAGAGTCGCCCTAGCGCCCTCAGCAGCAGCCGCCGCAGGAGACGCCAGGGGCTGCGAGACGATCTCCGGCCACCGTAGACCCGGGCCTGCGGACGGCGAGTAGTGGGTAACTCGACGTCCGATCAGCACCAGGCCCGAGAGTCGACGGCGCGTTGTGTTCCACGCGCGCCTCAAAGAGTTGTCAGCAAAGGACGGGGCCTGCCACGGCCAGTGCCTGCCCGGGGGTGGAGGATAAATTCGAAAGAGTTACCTCGCCCCCGGGCGCGTAGGGCAGGGAGGAACAGGGGTGGGTTTTAGTCAGTAAGAGTCTGACACGCCCTTCCGCTCCACCCTAGAGCGGAAGAAGTCATGAGATGATTTCCCACCCCCCAAAAAAAAAAAAAAAAACGCCTTGGAATGTGCAATTAGTTTCATCTTTCGGACGGACCGGCTTATTGACAATTCAAAAGTGCCTGTAAATGGTTTATTTGAAATAAATGCTTTGAATTTGAATTTTATCGAACTGTTACATCGAGTCCTTCTGTGGGAGCCTTAGAGTTGTTGTCGAAAAAGAGTTGACTGTTTACTAATTATTTTGATCAAGATTACATTACCAGCGCAGATTCTGGGTCAATTGCCTCCACAGTACGATTCATTGCTGTCTCACTTGTATGTGGAAAATAAAAGTTGTTTCACAAGAACAACATGTTTAACATTATGAGATCTGCCGTTGGTACTTTACTCGGTGACAAGTTGTTTTGTGGCTGCATTTAACAACCTCAAACATGCACCTGTCAGGGTCGTGGAAGTTTTCCAAAGAGTCATCTTGCCCTGGCAAAGGTTAAGAGGTTGAGCTCGCCTCTGCTATATCAACCTGCTATATTAACCTCTATATCAACCGGCTTATCGAGGGGCTGAGCGGTGCACATGTCGGCTGCCACATTGACGGAACGTGTGTCAACAATATTAGCTATGCAGACGATATGGTACTTCCGTCGATGGGTGGGTTGAAGAGGTTGCTATTGACCTGCGAGGCCTATGCGGGGGAGCATGGCTTAATATACAACACGAAGAAGAGTGAGCTTCTTACATTTAAAGCGCCTAGGCAGCAGCCGCGCAGTGTTCCCCCTATATGTCTCAACGGTGTAGCACTAAAGGTTGTCGATAGTTTTAGGTACCTTGGCCACATTGTCACGAGCGACCTAAGGGATGATGCAGATATAGAGAGGGAACGCAGGGCGTTGTCTGTGAGGAGCAATATGCTTGCCCGCAGGTTTGCTCACTGTACGACGGATGTCAAGATAACCCTTTTTAGGGCATTCTGTCAGTCGTTTTACACGAGTGGCCTGTGGGTGTCATACACGCGTCGAGCATACAGCGTCCTGCGTGTTCAATTTAATAATGCTTTTAGGATGTTGTTGGGACTGCCATGGCGCTGTAGCGCTTCGGGAATGTTCGCGGAGGCTCGCACAGATGGTTTCCACGCCGTCATGCGAAAAAAAGCAGCTTCCTTACTGCAGCGCCTGCATGGTAGTGACAACAGCATTCTAAAAATGATCGCTGGCAGAGCGGATTGTCCCTTTCAGACACACTGGGTGGGGACAGTCTTAGCTCTGCATCAATAAATAATAATGAAAATTGTGAAAACTAATACTCGTAGTACTAACATATTTGATAAGCACTATTGTTACTAACACCAAAATACTAACCAAATTATGGACATTCGTCTGAAATAAAGTTTTATTTAGTTTAATTTAATTTAAAGGCAACTGAAGGAACACGGGTCGGTTTTAGTCAGTAAGAGTCTGACCTCCCGCTTCACCCAGAGCGGGGAATGTTATTGGATGATTTTCCACTCTAAAAAAAAAACCGGCTCATTGCGTGCGGCACATTTAGGGTTCCATACCAAATGAGGGAATTTCAAAGAAAAAATCTGATTTATCAATATACAATGTGTAACGGAAAGGTGTGGTCTGGGAGCGAACCGGTTCTGCCCATGTAAATGAACAAAATTCTCTAAGGAAAAACAAAAAAATTGGGGATAATTTTTTTTTTGAGAATATCCTCAGGTTTTCTTGAATAAAGTTGTTCATATATGAACGACTATCTGACTGCTATGCCGGAGGTCGTGGGTTCGATTCCCACCCAGGACAAATGTTTGTGTAATGAGCACGATCATTTGTTCTATGTCTGGGTGTAATTTATCTATAATATTTATGTATTTAGAAATATATAAGTATGTTTATCAATTGTCTAGTACCCATAACACAAGCTCTGCTTAGCTTGGGACTAGATGGCGTTGTGTGATAGTTGTGGAATATTATTATTATTCCGTTTATTCATTTTTATAGACATATTAATTACATTTTTAAATATTTAAATATAAAGGATAAAAAAAAACATTTAAAAATATAAAAAATAGTATCCCACCGGTATCGGGAATAGGGTCCAAGCTACCGGGCGGTCAGGGCTCCAGAGAGAGGAACCGCCTGACAATGCGAGCCGTGTCCAGAAGTACTGCTTTCTGAATCAAGCCCTTGATCCAGCCGCCTAACGAGAGCCTCCTGAGGTGTTGGTCGAGGCTCGTGGCTATTAAGCCATTGGCTGACACTATTATTATTATTATTATATATCAAACAGCAGACAGATGCAGCAAATGCAGATGCAGTTCTTAAAATATGACCACACCTTTCCGTTACACCCTGTATTGGTATTTGTTAATAAAATATACGTAATATTAAACATTATCACCAAATTTCAAGTTCATAGGTCAATGGGAAGTTAAAAAATTCTTCTGAACAAAATTTTGTGACAGGCGACGGACAGACAGACAGACAGACGGACATACGGACAGACGATCAGACGGACACGTGAGTGACAGCAATAGGGCTTCGTTTGAACCCTTCGGGTACGGAACCCTAAAAAGGGCCGAAAGCCGGTGGTGTAACTTTGATCTTGAGCTGGACTAGCTTAGTAAGGAGTAGTTGAAGTAAGAAACCAGCTTATTTATTTATTTTGTTTGAGGTATAAAAATTTATTCAAAGTGAAGAGTTTCGGAGACAGGCTTTTGAAACTTTTAACGATCGAAAATTGCGTAGGCATTCACGGCCTCATGTCATATTTATTTGATTTTATTTTTAGGGTTCCGTACCCGAAGGGTCCATACGGGTACATGCTGTCCGTCTGACCGTCTGTACGTCTTTCCGATTTTCCGTCTGTCCGTCTGTCCGTCTATCCGTTTGTCCTTCAGTCTGTCTGTCCTTCTGTCTGTCTGTCTATCTGTCGTCTGTCACACATGTTTTACAGCCAAACAGTTAGAGCTACAATCTTCAAATTTTCACTGTAAAAGCATCTTGTTGACCCAAAGCCATACAAATAGTCAAAAATACATTTGGTACGGAACCCTAAGTGTGTGAAGTCCGTCACGCACTTGGCCGGTTTTTCGTAACGGCATGAGCTATTTCTGCATAACTTTTGCAAATACACGATTGCAAGAGATCTCTCTGGTAACGATGTTAAAAAGATCTGAAAGGCAGCTTCTTTGTACTGGACTGGTCAATGCCATTTTTGCCATTGTCATTCTAATCATAACTAAAAGTTTGTTTGTTTGTTTGTTACCTTTTCACGACTAAACCACTGAAACGATAAACAGGGAAAAAAGGGTGTAATGGAAAGGTGTGGTTATATTTTAAGAACCGGTTCTGCCAAAGGAAATGAACAACTTTCTTTAAAAAAAAAATAGAAAATTCCGCTTATCTTGGTATGGTCATGTGAAGAGGAGGGATGAAACACATGTAACTAAAAGAGTAATGAATATAAATGTAGATGGATGCAGTGGGAGAGGGAGGCCAAAGAAAAGATGGATGGATTGTGTGAGGAGTGATATGAAATAAAAGGGAGTTAGTGATAGCGTGACGGCTGACAGGACAGAATGGAAGAAAAAAACGTGTTGCACCGACCCCAAGTAACATGGGATAAGGGCAGGAAGACGATGATGATACAAAGTTATCATCACCTGATCAATATGTATGGGAGGTAATTTTTTGTTGTTTAGAATTTCCTCAGGTTTTCTTTAAGAAAGTTGTTCATATCGATGGGCAGATGCAGTTCTTAAAATATGATCACACCTCCGTTACACTCCACTCCAGTACGAAGCCGGTTCGAGTCGCTAGAATTATAATAAACTAGTACTTTGCCCGCGACTCCGTCCGCATAGATTTAAAAAATTATTATTTATAAATTATTTATATATTATTATTAATACACTCACAAAAAACGTGGTTACTGAACCAATTATTTTAAAAATACTTTTATCAATAAAAATAATTTTTAAAATCGGTTCAGTAAATGATAAATAAATGATTTTAGTTTTGTAAGTAGGTTTTAACAATAGTTTTACACGTCAACATTTTTTTTTAGCTAGATGAAACTGGTGTTTCCTAGCTGACTACCCTGAGAAGAAACACTGAAACAAACTCAGAGGTCAAAGTCTCTTTTAAAGTGTTCAAATCCATACAATATGTACCCTACTGGTCCAATATGAGCTTTTGAGGAAAGCAATACACAAATTCGAGCAGATCCAGAGATTACCCCTTACAGCCTCACAAACTTTATCCCATTATAATATTAGTATAGACACAGATAATATAATACTAGGTATAGATTAACGACCAGCCCCTACTTCGCACGGATGCAAATTATATACACTAACCTTCTTTGTTGATTGCTCTTTTTTTTGCAAACTGCGACTTTGTTTTATACAGATTAGATATAAATCAAAGAATTTCGAAAGCTAAAAGCAAGTTGTGGAAATTAATTTCCAGAATGCACTCCACTCAAACTTGCGTGGTGTATTCCTCAAAAGCTCATCTCAGACATTAGCGTACATGTTTCTCATATGATTAGACGAGTACATATTGTATGAATTAAAACGCTTTTAAAAGAGACTGACCTCTGAGTTTGTTTCGGTGTTTCTTATCAGGGTAGTCAGCAAGGTAACACCAGCCTCATCTAGCTTAAACTGACAAAAAACGTTGACGTGTAAGTGTTATTAGTAACCTGTTTGTAAAATAAATATCTTTTATCACGTACCTACACCTACACCAGATTTCTTCAACTTTTTCATATCGTATACGCACTTGACCGCTATTTTCATCTATCAAACGTGCTCCTAACTTCCATTATTCCTACAATCAATTCACTTAAGATTTCTATGTCGCAAGCGGCGTAGTGGCAACGATTTCTATCTCATTGTGAGGTTTCTTGTGCCTGTCTGTCTGTGTAGTTGGGATATTTGCATTTATTGCTGTTTCGCACGGTTTATTGCTATTTCTAAATATTTGCTCTGCTACTGTTTTGTCGTGGTTTAGTGTGTGGTCTGGAACTAGAGTTAAGAAATGTGTGAATATCAAATTCGTATACAGAATGTAGAGAGCAGTGGTGGCCCAGTGGTATCAACCGCGACTTACAAGTCAACCCAACCCAGGCAACCCGGGCCTGCGGACGGCGAGTAGTGGGTAACTCGCCGTTCGATCAGCACCAGGCCCGAGAGTCGACGGCGCGTAGTGTTCCACGCGCGTCTCAAAGAGTTTTCAGCAAAAGGACGGGGCCTGCCACGGACGGCCGATGCCTGCCCGGGGGTGGAGGATAAATTCGAGAGAGTTACCTCGCCCCTGGGCACTCAAGGCAACAAGGGTGGGTTTTAGTCAGTAAGAGTCTGACACGCCCTTCCGCTCCACCCTAGAGCGGAAGAAGTCATAGGATGATTTCCCACCCCCCAAAAAAAAAAAAAAAAACCCAGGCAGGCGCTTTACTTTGAATAAATTATTTCTTCACCACTGGTCTCCAAAACGGTGAAGGAAAACAGCGTGAGGAAACTGGCATGTCCCAGAACAAAAATTCGAAGACATGTGACCTCCACCAACTCGCATTGGGTACGCGTGGTGGATTACGGCCCACTCCCTCTTACAGAGAGGAGGCCTGTGCCCCAGTAGTGGGGACATTAAAAGGCTGATGATGATAATGATGAACTACTTCTGTCCATGTATATGAGCAACTTTCTTTAAGGAAGTCAAAGAAAATTAAAAAAAAAAAAATTGGAATTTTAAGTACAAACTGATCAGCTCTTTTGTGAATATAATAGAGAAGTAAAATTGTAAAGTAACTGTGATGAATCGCAACTATATTAAAAAATAAGTTATTTAATGACACAAATTTTGGCCATCTATACAGGGTGTAACGGAAAGGTGTGGTCATATTGTAAGAACTGCATCTGCCCATCGATATGAACAACTTTCTTCAAAGAAAACCGAGGAAATTCTAAAAAAAAAAATTACATCCCATACAAATATTGATCAGCTGATAATAACTTTGTATGGAAAGTCCAATTTTATTTTGGAAATTTTCTATTTTTTCTTAGAGAAAGTTGTTCATTTCCATGGGCAGAACCGGCTCCTAAAATATGACCACACCTTTCCGTTACACCCTGTATAGGTACTGTATACTATGTAGTACTGTGTACTACGCCCACATTATTTAATTCAACAGTCATTTGGAGGCCCATTTTCACCTTTGTATATAAATATAAACTAAATAAGTCAAAAACCTGTTATGAACTCTAATTTACAACCTCCTCAAGTAAAATGCCTAATTATAATATTCTATCAGGAAAAAAAAAAATTAAAATAGGTACCTAATTTTATTTTTCTATAAACTAGTCATAACAAACCGGCCAAGTGCGTGTCGAATTTCACACATTTAGGGTTCCGTACCAAATGAGACTTAAAAGAAAAAATCTGATTTATCAATTTATTGGTATTTGCTAGTAAAATAAACGTAATAATAAATAGTATTACCAAATTTCAAGTTCATAGGTCAATGGGAAGTTAAAAATTCTTCGAAACAAAATTTTGTGACAGACGACCAACAGACAGACAGACAGACGTAGATATGGAAAGACGGACACGTGAGTGACAGCAATAGGGCTGCGTTTGAACCCTTTGGGTACGGAACCCTAAAAAGAAAAAGCTGTTACTTCATAAAAAATACATTCTTAAAAAATAAGAATTAAAATTTGCTAAATACTGGCATTAACCATTTGATTAATTTTACAATAAAATTGTTTGCCAATCAAGCTATACAACTCTTCATTTATTTCTATGGCTTTCCAACAAATAGTTCACAGAAACATTTACAGAAGATTTATCGTAATAAATTATATCATCACAGCGAACTATTCTCTTAAAGGTGTGGACAGCACTTACAGTTATTGACTATTTAAAAAACAAAGAAAAAAAAGGTATTGCCTAATTGGCATTAATTTTTAAATTTAAATAAATTATGTGACATTAATTGAACAATAAATAATAATAAGATACAATATAAACAATTAAAAGGTATTGCCAATCTGGCATTAGTTAAACTTAAATAAACTACGTGGCATTAATTGAACAATAAACAATAATAAGATACAAAATAAAAAATTAAATATAACATAGGCTATGATGGAATAAAAAAAATAAAAAACAAATTTATCAATCTGACAGCAGATTCAAAAAATATTTACGAAATTGAGCTAAGGTGTTGAAGAACTGTTGATTGGTTTTGTATATTCTACTTATTTTTCGAGTATTAAATGAAATGGATAAAATAATGTCATTCCTTTCAAACATTACAAGCGAGGTCAGGCAAATACTGCCTCCGAAACTAATCGCAGGATATACTTTGTACGAAGACTCTAAGGCTAAATACCTTTCAAAAACATCTAGATTTAGAATAAACATAACATACTTAGTCATCATCATTATTATCTAACGTTTTATTGACATCCTCTGGCATTAACAACGTTATGCGATCAAGTCCGTTCACAAACCGTAATGATTGGGTGGTATTGGGATCATGGCCGATCAGATACTACACCATACAATTCTATGAGCTATGGTTATAAAGGAAAGGTTAATAGACAAGCCACTGCACCCACATCATTGAATTCATTATTAAGCCGAAGTAAATCATTGAATGTAATTTGTGTAGAACTCTTTTTGAAAGGGATCGGCATTAAGACGCAGTTATACGACTTTTAAAGGTTTTTAATTGAACATCACGTCTAAACGACTAGTCTTATTTCTTTGAAAAAAAGATATGTTACTCTAGACTATTTTCGTCGTAATTTGATCTGACAATACTTGAAATTATATTTTTATAACATAGTGTAATTAATTTGTAAGGTTATGTCTAACACAGATAAAACATTGAGAATCACGCAAAAACCATAAAGCGATTTTTTATGAAAATTTCACCATTTCAAAGATTATTTAATTATTTATAATTTAGTCTCAGTGATTTAGGTTAATACTGGTTATTTTATGTGTAATTAATGAATAATGCTTCTAATTTCGGACAGCGCTCCTTGATGGGCGAGTCCTATTACTGGGTGGACATACGAACCTTTACGTGAGCTCAGCGCAGAACACGCAAGCTAACCACTCAAGGTCATTGGCAGCTAATAGCGCCTTAAGTACGAGTATTTAACCGGTTTTTTATAATTATGTTTTATGTTTGTATTTTATTAGTTATAAAACAATACATACAAACTGTCTTTTTACACCCGATATACAAATATCGGGTGTAAAAACACAGTTTCCGAAGCCGAAAGCCAATATTTGGATCATTCCTGGAAATTTACTGGTTCTGGAGATATTGAAGTTCAAAGTCGAAATTTTTTATTTATACTTTTTCTACGAAAATGAATTCCAAGTGTTATTGCTAAACTTCTGTCCAAATAAACATTACCTGAATTTTCGATTTTTTTTTTAACAAATTACGCATTTGAAGTTACCAAAACGGAATGGATATCAAATGTATCCTAAAAGTACCTACGCGGCTTAGAGCGAAGGGGCGGGGCTTAACTCAACTTACCTTTTTTTCGTTTTTAAGGGGTGGGAAATCACCCTATGACTTCTCCCGCTCTAGGTGGAGGGGGAGGGCGTGTCAGACTTTTACTGACTAAAACTCACCCCTGTTCCTTCCTTGCCTGAGAGCCCAGGGACGTGGTAACTCTGTTACGAATTTATCCGCGGCCCAACTCCGCTTGCCTGGGTTCGCGTTACAGTGCGCGCAAATAAAATATCTTTTTTATACCTAAAAATAAAAGTAGTTTCTCAGCAATAATTTTTGCGCAAAGCTACTTTGTTAAATGTACAGTATGCGTAGTTGACGGCTTTGTGATCTGTCTTTTTATACCCTGTATTATGTACCTAAATAGTACTTACACCGCGGACTTTCTGTGCATCTTTTCGGATTCTCTGTCAAATTCATCCAAATATTGCTAAAAAATCCCAACTATGTATGTTGGGATCGACTTCCAATCCAAGCGGATACCAGTTTAAAAGGAGGTGTGGCAAAATCGCAGAAAAGACTAACGTTTGTCTCCGAAGTTGGCAATGCATCTGCAAATCACTTGATGTTGCAAATGTCTATAAATTGATTACGTGTTTCAAAGAGGCGACTGACCTAAATGAAAAACTGTAAATTTAAATGTACGGCTGTCTATAGTGCCTATGTTATCTGTGGACTAGACTACTATAGTCTTATGTTGAGGACGGCTGGCCCACCAGCCTTGCTAATTAACTCTCTTCATTATTTTATCCTTTACCCTGGCACAGGCAACTGAAGGAACATGGGTGGATTTTAGTCAGAGAGAAGTTATTATTGATGATTGACCACCCTTAAAAAAAAAAAACGACCCAGTGCTACTCGGACTCGCGCAGTCCACTGCAACATATTAATACAATTAATTTATATTTAATTAATGATTTTAAAAGCATGCTACTTTTCCTATCGTGTTAAAATGTTGTGCCCGACAGGGTCCATGTCAATCTGCCTAGCCTTTTCCCAACTATATTGGGGTCGGCTTCCAGTCTAACCGGATGCAGCTGAATACCAGTATTTTAACATTAAGCGACTGCCTATCTAACCTCCACAACCCAGTTACTGGGTAATACGATACCCCTTGGTCGACCCTTCTGACGACCCGTAACGACTGTCAAAGATCCACGATTGACAGCTGGGACCAACGGCTTAACGTGCTTTCCGACGCACGGAGGAGTCTCGGTATGTAAAAATGGTCACTCATCCATGGACCAACCCCGGCAAGCGTAGCTTGTCCTGATAGATCGACTCGTGCGGCTGTTATTACTTTAGCCACGAGCTCCTCGACATGTGAACTTGTAAAGTTTATTAAGATCTTGTACACACATGAGTTATGCATTAAAGATTTGAATTGAATTGAATTCAAGAAACCAATCAATTACTTACCAGCTCAATCGAGTCGCATTGTGGTTAGTTCCACCACAACAACACCGTGGTCACATGACCATGTGGTCGATTCGAGAGTCGATAGCAAAGGTCAAGGTGGCTGTCGAAATGTTTGTCTTTTGTGAAACAACATTGCTCGGTAATGTTTATTAAATTCTTCATTGTGATTTTTTAAAATTATTTTGATTTGATTTGAAAGGTTACGGTTTCAGCAACTGTAATGTAAATTAAACTAATACTATTAAGTATGTCATCCACCTGTCTCCTTCTTCTTTATCTTTCTGTTTACCTGCGTTATACCTTTTGCTGTTTTGCGTCACACCCAACATATGCACTTTTTTCATCTTAGTTGAATACATAAAGAAATCTTTTGTTCAATAATAATCACCTTTATTTAGGTGATTATTATTGAACAAAAGATTTCTTCATACATAATTACTTTCAGGTCAAGATCTCCAAACTGGTTTCGACAATATCAACGATTAGTTTCAACAAATCGCTCGTCAATCAACAAATACTCGTAAATTCAAGGCGTCCTAGCAATATGCAAATATATGCATCTTTCTTTATTTTGAGAGCCGTTTCGGATATTAAATCATACTGACCATGAATTCTTTACAAATAGAGGAATGTGCTTAGATTTTGTTATTTAATCTTGCGCAGGTATTTCTCTTGCTTTGAACGACCAAATTATGGAAATTAAAGCTTGATAAATAGGGGTCATCATTAATAAGATATTTTTTTTTAATATGAGGTCCTATATTTAGGGAGGTTCTAAATGGATTGTGGGAAGCTACAGGTCTTTGTCTTGCTTAGCGTCCAAAGGTGAAATGGGCCTCAAAATGTCGTGAAACCTAAATCAGCAACTGTTATATGTGACCACGAACAATAGATTTTCTTTTGTATCTGTTGTCTGACAGATCAGCCATTAAGTAAGTAGATATCTGTCAAACAGACACGGGCCCCGTGCGGATTGGTGGCTGTCATATGTCTTCGAATTTTTGGTCCTAGGACATGCCGGTTTCCTCAAGATGTTTCCCTTCACCGTTTTGAGAATACTGGCAATTAAATAATTTACAATAAAAACTTTTTTACAAACAATACAACCGACTTCAAAAATTGCAAAATAACTTTAATTTCGGAAGTCGGTGTCAATTAACGAAGACAAACAAAATACAAACACCAACTTCCGAAATTAAAGTTATTATGCAATTTTTACATGTCGCTTTTATTTTTTGTAAAAAAGTTTCTTATTTTTCAGTTTTTAGTTGTTGTACCCCAGAACTAAAACTAAATAATAAAGGTAAGCCCAAATTGATAGTCCCAATAACATGGAATAATTGGAGACAGTCAAAGTACCTCATACTGCAGAGGTGGTCCCATTTAAATTGTATCGAAAATGATTCAAAATCTATTAAAAAATGGCAGAGAAATCGCGTAACATACATACAAAAAAAAACACCGTCCTCCTTTTGCAAGTCAGTTAAAAAGTAAAGCGCCTACCTGGGTTGGAACCGACGACCTACAACTCGTAAGTCGAGGCCGTTACCACTGGGCCACCAAAATAAACACCAAAATGATAGGTACGGTAATTAAGAAAAAGTTAAGTTTTACTTGTTCTAGAAATTACTTACGCGTTACGAATTGCTCAATTCAGCGTAATTTACGTAACTTATATAAAGCAGGTAGTCTAGATATTATAATTATAACATTTTTGGTATTGCACCTCCAAAAATATTTCCAGTCCAGTTCACGCCTTTAGCATTTTTTAAATATTTTAATTATTGTGAAACTGACTATATTGTTTTATACTCTTATGTAATAAATCAGTGGTGGCCGAGTGGTAATAGCTGCGAACCTAGCCAGCTCCAAGCTAGGTCCAAACCTAGCCAAGCACTTTCATCATCATTATCCTCTCAGTGAGAGGCCGTGGGCCGTAATCCACCACGCGGGCCCAATGTGGACTGGTGGATGTCACATGTCTTCTTCAGGCACTTTACTTTGAGTACATTATTTCATCATCACTGCTCTCAAAACGGTAAAGGAAAACATCGTGAGGAAACCGAAATGTCTTAGAACAAAAAATTCGAAGACATGTGATATCTACCAAGTTTAAGCTAGCGGCTTCGCGCGCGTGGAATTAGTACTTCCCTTTATATACTTTCAACCCCTTTTTCACCCCAAGGGTTGAATTTCACATCACACACAAAGAACATACCCTCCAAATTTCATGTCTCTGGGACCAGCGGTTTAGGCGGTGCGTTGATATACAGGGTGTAAAAAGACACACCACCTACGCACACTGTACGTCAAACAAAGTAGTTTTGCGCAAAAATTATTGCTGGGAAACGACTTTTATTTTTAGGTAAGAAAAATGAAACTATTTTGTATTCCGCGCAATCTAACGCGAGCACAGGCAAGTGGAGTTAAACCCCGCCCCTTCGCTCTAAGCCATGTACGCACTTGTTGCAAATTCGTAATTTCGAAATTTCTAAAAAAAAAAACATAAATTCAGGTGATGCTTGTTTGGAAAAAAGTTTAGTAATAACACTTTTTTTTTTTTTTTTTTGGGGGGTGGGAAATCATCCTATGACTTCTTCCGCTCTAGGGTGGAGCGGAAGGGTGTGTCAGACTCTTACTGACTAAAACCCACCCCTGTTCCTCCCTGCCTCGAGTGCCCGGGGGCGAGGTAACTCTTTCGAATTTATCCTCCACCCCCGGGCAGGCACCGGCCGTGGCAGGCCTCTTCCTTTGGCTGACAACTCTTTGAGGCGCGCGTGGAACACTACGCGCCGTCGACTCTCGGGCCTGGTGCTGATCGGGCGGCGAGTTACCCACTACTCGCCGTCCGCAGGCCCGGGTCTACGGTGGCCGGAGATCGTCTCGCGGCCCCTGGCGTCTCCTGCGGCGGTCGCGGCTGGGGGCGCTAGGGCGACTGGGCTGTTGCTGAGCCTCCCTAACGTGTGCCGCCTCCCTCTTCGCGAGCATTACTGCTTCGCAGAAGGAGGAGACGGCCTCCCATTCCCTCTCGCTCCGTACCATGACCTGAACCAGGGCACGGCGCGAGAGGTCGCTGTCGCCTATCGCATCCACGAGGACACGGCGGTGTTCTGCCCAAGCGGGGCAAACCTCCACCGTATGCTCCACCGTGTCCTCTGGGCGATCCTCGCAGTGGAAACACTCAGGGGTCACCTCCGCCTTGATCCGACACAGGTACCTCCCGAAACAGCCGTGTCCGGTGAGCACCTGCGTCAGGCGGAAGGTGAGGGCGCCGTGACGCCTCTCCAGCCACTCCTCAAAGAGGGGCACCACCGCCTCGATGGTGGCGTGCCCAGCGCTGGGTTGCGACAGTCGCTCTCTCCATGTCACCATGAGATCCTGCCGGAGCTCGGTCCGCCGAGCCGCGAGTTGTCGCGGCAGCGGAGTTTCGCCCCGGCGTTTGGCCTCCTCGCGCCACTCGTACAGGTGCGCGAGGATTTTTGCCTCCAGATCCCACGGTGACAGTCCGGCAAGGAGGCTCGCCGCCTCACGGGAGATCGTGCGGTATCCGCGGATGATACGGATCGCCATGACCCTCTGGGACGCGTTCATCAGGCGAGCTGATCGCTGCCTCAACGAACGCGCCCACACCGGTGCCCCGTAGAGGGCCATGGACCGCACGATCCCCGCGTAGAGCCTCCGGCAGGAGGCGTTTGGCCCCCTCAGATTGGGTAGGAGCCGCTTCAAGGCGGCCCCGGCCCTGTCCAATCTGGGAGCCAAACGTCGAAAATGTTCGACGAAGTTCCACCGGCTGTCGAGGACGAGTCCCAGGTACTTCATCGTACCCTCGACGCCGATGCGAACCCCTCCTACCGTGATCTGGGAACCCGCAGGTGGCGCGTTCCGACGACCATGAAAACACATGGCCTCGGACTTGTGCAATGCCACCTCGAGTCCCAGTTGCCGGATCCTCTCTATGACTGTCGCAACCCCGCGTGTCATAAGTTCGGCCGCCGCCTCGTGCGACCTCCCCTGCGCTAAGACCAGCGTGTCGTCAGCGTAGCACACTACGCTGACGCCAGCGGGGAGGTCGGCGCGCAGCACCCAGTCGTATCCGATGTTCCACAAGGGCGGCCCCAGGACCGATCCCTGTGGAACACCGCACGACATCTCTCGCCGGTTCCATACTCCCTGATGACCGGGGTAGATGACGGCTCTGTCCGTCAGATACGCCTCGACTACGCGACGGAGGTAGGGCGGCACCCGGTGATACCGGAGTGCCTCCACTATACAACTCCAGGGCAGGGTGTTGAAGGCATTGGCGATGTCCAGAGACACCGCCAAGACGACCCTACCCCGGGCCACTGCATCCCCCGTCGTGAGGGCTCTTACGCGCATGACTGCGTCCACCGTGGAGCGCCCCCTGCGGAAGCCGTACTGGCTCTCCGCCAGGTCCGGCCCTACCCTAGTAATAACACTTAGAATTCATTTTCGTAAAAAAGTGAAAAAAAAATTGCGACTTTGACCTTCAATAAATCCAGAACCAGTGGTTTCCCAGGTATGGTCTAGTGGAAAAAAATGATCCAAATAATGGGTAGAATATGTGGTTTTCGGCTTTGGAAACCGTATTTTTACATCCGATATGTCAGTCAGTCAGTAAGGACTTTAAATTTTATATATATATACAGATAGAGACGCGAACTGGGCCCTCGTGATGGACTGCAGCCCACTACTTCTCGCAGAGAGGAGGCCTGCGTCCCAACGATGGGATCTTTAAGGCAAATTATGCTTTTCTATTTTTATGTTATGCTAAAAAAAAAGGTATTATGTTGATATTAGGTTGAAATAGTTGTTAGGAAAGAATTAACTTCCTGTCTTATTTATACCCGACACTGTTTAGTTTCAATCAAAACAAATATACGATAAGAATCAGTTTAATTTGGTCGAAACTTTGTACCGTTTGTACCATAGATCACTGTCTCCATTTGTCGCTATACTTATCCAAAACAGTCGCTTACCGTTAAAAGTATCTTTAGTGTCAAAATGTCCTTACTTTGGTAGTGTTCGTCGGTTCGTTGAGCTCCTTAAAGTTCTGAGTTGAGCTACACGATAACTGACAAAATAATTCTTGTACTGTCTGGACAGGTCCACTCAAATCTGCGTGGTGCTTTCCTCTAAAGCTCATGTTGGTCTCTTATGATTTGACCAGTACAGATTGTATGACATTAAAAGAGACTTTGACGTCTGAGTTTGTTTCGGTGTTTTTTTCAGGGTAGTCAGCTAGGAAACACCGGCCTCATCTAGCTTAAACTGAAAAAACATATTGACGTGTAAAAGTGTTATTTATAACCTAGTTAGCAAATAAAAATCATTTATCAGTGTTTTGTGGGCCGTACTAACAATTCCAGATTTTATTTTGTATTCAAGTGGATCATTATCTACCATGGGTTGGTGGCAACAAAATGAACAAACTATGATTGCTATGCCCTTTAGAAGATCAATAATCCCGACTTTGATATCCCTGCATAAGAATGTATTTATATAAATACGCAAATATTCCAATTACTGCAAATACGCAAAACAACAAAAGTCTCTGTATATCGCAGCAGGTTCCTTGCAAGTGAGCGGTGTTCGAAGAATGTGAGTTTCGCAACCTATGTCCTTAAGATCGATCCTGAGAAACTGGTTCATTATAATATCTTTACACCAACAGGTATCGAATTAAAAGATCCCTTTACCTGACCTTCCCGAGGATGTAAATTGTATTCTGTATCATAAGCATTGAGAATACCTTTCGACGTGTATTATTATTCATAGATAGATGGAATGGAATGCTAATTTCCATGCCCATCAGTTATTAGATTTATTGTGTATAATAATTTGAATTCAGAACTAAGTAGGAACTTAATTCACACGGAAATGAAAACAAAACAACAATAAAGAAGTTAGTTCTGAATTCAAATACACGATAAATCTAATATTTGATGGACATGGAAATTGGGTTTTTTTTAAATTCGGAAATGCGATGACTGCTGAGGAACATTAAGTAAATAGTTGCACTGTACATGATTTAAAAGAGACTGAAAAAAAAAGGTGTGTGTGCGATTCACACACGATAGAAGTGAAACTTCAGTAAATCGACAAAAGAATGAGATGAATATACTCGTATATAACAAGGGTAGAATAATTACAAAGTTTAATTGTTTAAAAATGAAAGTATTTTGATTAATTTTAAAAGATATTTTATATTTTATTTAACATACGAGTATGTTACATAATCTATTGCTCAAGTTCCATATTTTCATTTTCAACAAATGATACAAGAGGCTTATGATAACTAAAATACGATACAAATGTTTTAGTTTCAATTTGGAGATATATTTCTGTCTCATTCTTTCCTGGCTTCATCCTACACATTTTTGTATTTGTGTCTCTTACCTGTCGTTTTTTCCGTTACATCCGGTTTGAAATCACAACGATTCTAAAGAAGTTTCACTTCAAAAACCTCTGATTTTTGTTCGGTGCTTCTTTTCAGTCAGCTAGAAAACACCCGCCTCGTCCAGCTTAAACTGACAAAAAAAAATATTGACGTGTAAAAAGTGTTATTTGTAAACTTATTCACAAAATAAAATCATTTATCATACTTTAGTTACTGTTAATTTCCATAGACATAGCTATGGAAATTAACAATTTTTCTCAAAGAAGTCATAAATTATTCCCAAAATAAAATTGGACTTTCCGTACCAAGAAATCAGTAGATCAAATTAGTATTGGAGGTAATTTTTTTTTCGGACTATTTTTTTTTAATCCTTTGGGTCGAAAGCTTTATTTAAGGGTCTACTATCGGCCAAGTGGCGCCCTCATTGAATAAAAAATCGTAGCGTAGCATAGAAAATAAATATTAAAGAATCCAAACGCGGCAACGTCACGTTTAAAAAAAATCTGAAAGTTTAAGCCTTCAAAAAGCTTGAAGAAATGCTGTTATCAATGAGAAAAGTAGTTAAAACATTAACCAGTCATCGCGGTTACAATGGTAAGCTCATCAGGGTGTATCACCGCTCATAACGACAGTTAACTAGTACCCAAAACTTCTTTATTTGCCTTGTAAATGTTTCAAAAATTAAAGCAAAAATATCTCTCAAAATAACAATATTTCACGATCAAACTCGAGGTTTTAACATTATCACGAATTTGACCTATTCCTCAAGGTTTCAAAATTAATAACAAGAATTTCATTATTTATACTTACCTATTGTTGGAGCTGAGTATAATAGCTTTAATAGAGGAGAGCCGAAAGAAGTGATTGATGGACTGTATCACAGAATATATAGCTAGGAAGGCAGTGTCTACTGAGATCACGACAGATAATAGAGAAGCGTGGAAGAAAACCCTAAATAAATTGGAATAAGGAGGACACTATGACCTGGGGAGGGTCGTAGGTAGCCGATGGATGCGAGACGCACAGGACCGGTCATTGTGCGACACGCGTGGGGAGGCCTATGCCCAGCAGTGGACGTCATCCGGCTGTAATGTTGCTAATGATGATGATGAAGGAAGACAAGAGAATTATGATGAAATCTTCAGAATTCTCTTTTCCAATTTATTATGGGTTTTCTGTAGAGTCCGGGGGCGTGGAGCTCAGTGGTGGTCTTTGGTGTGAAAGAAAAGAAACACTGATCCGCAATATTTGAACCTCCTCTTCCACCTAACCACTTCCCGTTACTCGGGGTCGGCCTTCCTAGTCTCGAGGTGCCACTTGTTCCACTGGCCAGCATCGTCAGTAGATAGACATCACTTCATCATGTCTTTCTGGACAGTTAGTCGACTCTTTACGTGACCAGAGGGCTGGGCTTTTCTTGGGCCAACGAATCAGCATTGCCATTCAACGTGGCAATGTTGCTAGCGTTCTGGGTACTTTTTCCATTGACAGCGATGTGTATGAATTTTTTGATGTCCAACGAATTGTTTTCATACGCATTTGTACGTATTAGTTATTATTATCAGTTTGTATATATAACTATTAAGTTATAACTAACTGACACAATACAGTACATCTAAATACAAACAACACAATACAATACATCTAAATAACACAACTAATCTAACGTTTAGTTATGTTATTTAGATGTATTGTAGTTATAGTCTGTTGAAATTAATATTCTTTTACTGTCACTGATATATTATGACTATTAAAAGGTGTGCTAACGGGCTTCTTTTTTTTTTGTAGGGGTGGGAAATCATCCAATGACTTCTCCCACTCTGGGTGGAGCGGGAAGGCGTGTCAGAATCTTACTGACTAAAACCCACCCCTGTTCCTTCCCTGCCTGGGTGCGGTAACTCATTTTCAGAATTTATCCGCTACCCCTAGGCATGCAGGCACCGGCCACGATGGGCCCCGTCAGTGGTGGCTGACAACATCTCTTTGAGGCGCGCGTGGAACACTACGCGCCGTCGACTCACGGGCCTGGTGCTGATCGGACGGCGAGCTACCCATTCCTCGCCGTCCGCAGGCCCGGGTCTACGGTGTCCGGAAATCGTCTCGCGACGTCCTACGCCCAGTACGCCCAGCGCCTCTCCTGCGGTGGTAGCGGCCGGGGCCGTGAGGGCCACTCCGTTGAGCTTCCCTCTCGCGTCCCGCCTCCGCCTTCACGAGCATTACTGCTTCGCAGAAGGCGGAGACTGCCTCCCATTCCCTCGGCCGGGAGCGTGAGGTCGCCGCCACCTAGTGCTAACGGGCTTCAGACAATGCAATTATTTACTTTCTAATTAAAACCTATTCTATATTGGCACAACCTTTTATAAGTATACTCGTATTTAACCGACCAGCCTGTCTACTGACAAGGTTCATATTTCACGCGACCTCCTGAGATATCAAAATGTTTTTCTAAATACCTCCTGTTTGATTCTCTTTAACTGCACCTGTGAATGGAAAAGTGAAGGGAACTGGTATATCAATATCGCGAATACTTACTTGCTTGTATTATTGTCTATGTTTATGGGCATAATTTATGGTCTCTGCGATTAGTTTGTGTAATTTACAGCATACCGTGCGAATGTTCTTATACCCATTACTTACCGTGTTCTCAATTGAAGTTGTAATGCCATCTATATCAACAAGAATAATATATTCTACTAATATTATAAATCCAAAAGTTTGGATGGATGTGACACCAGAACGACTGACCGGATCTGAATGAAATATATTATAGGCATAGAGATAGATTATAGTCTGGAATAGCACATAGACGGGAAGTACTATTTCCACGCGTTCGAAGCCACTGGCAGAGGCTAGTGTAACCTCAATAAAAAAGAAAAAAAGAACGAAAAATAATTTATAAGTGGCTGGATTATAAAAGAGAAGGTATGGATGGAGTTCCTTGCAACTTCTTCTCCGTAGCTATCTACGTTTTGGAAAGTGCAACTAAATTCAACTTTCTTACTGAAACATGCCTGAACGACTTCTTGAAAGTCTAAAAGTGCATGAAAATGGTTTAGTTGTAATAAAACATCGAGTTTAAAATCCCACATATATATAAATATTGTTTGTAATAAAGAGCATGACTTTGGGTTTGGTAAAATTTGGTCAGCGAAGATCTCCGTTCCGACCATATTAAAATAATGGCAAGATCATAAAAACGTCTCTCTTTGAAACGCCTACAAATAATGTACCTAGATAAATAATTCATAAAATAAATATATTATATAAATAATTCATAAAAACAAACTAAGTACCTATTAAGTATTTCATAATTCGGACATTTTGGAATTAATGTTTTTTTTTTTTTTTTTTTCGTTTATTTTCAATACAGTAAAAATACTACATAAAAATACAAAATTATCACTTGTCTAAAACCTAAAGGGTTTATGTGACAAAGTGGAGGAAGCAAGCTCGCTCACAACATGTTACTTTAAATATACGAGTAGGTAGGTAAAAACTTATAACTTAAGATGTGATGTCACCAGTAGTGTAATATTTTTTTAAGGTTAACTTACATTTATTATACGTACTAGTGACAATATTTGACTGCACAATATTAGGAATTTTATTCAGGGTATCAGGTAATAAATAATTCCACGTTCTCATGCCATATACATTTACAGTTTTAGGTAGTTTATATGTTGGCAAGTAATCAAGATCACGTAACCATTTTGGTCTACTGTTTAAAGCTAGGGAGCTTATATTATTAAATTTATCCAAGATAATTGCCGACCTGAATTTATCAAAGACTGAAATAATTTTACAATATTTAAATAATCCGTACTCGTCATCTTTATATTTAAGTTTAATATTCTTTGGCACAATAGTCTTGAGTATACTTAGTTGTAGTCTATATATTTTATCAACATAAGTTTTGTAGGCACGTCCGTAACTAGTTAGCCCATAGCATATGACTGAATCCGCCAGAGCGAGATACAGCATGCGTAGCGTCTGGAAGGGAAGTTTATATTTGAGGATAGCCAACTTGGCGTTAATAGATCTTAGTTTGTTGACCAACTGACTCCAATGTGACCAACTGACTCCAATTTGAAACATTACAATGAAACGCATATTATCGTAAAATATCTCAATGTAAAATATTTTTAAATTATCATTATACGCAGTTTTATAAAGTTGGGTGGAAGAATTGCATTACGCGATTTTAATTGATTATTAATTTAATGCTCAATTTTTGTCAAGTTCATAAATGACTTTATATGATTACCACAAATTTCTTCTTCGCTTAAATTTCTTTTTTTGTTACTTTTTATGCTTTTTCTCAAATCAAGCTTTTTAAAGTTTCAACATCAAATGTCTGATAAAAAAAATGTGCCAGTTTTTGAATATTTTTTAATCCTTATTATCATTTGTCTATTCTAGATACCGAATCTAGTCTAAACTTACTGGACGGTACTGGACCAAAATGTATTAAATCAACTCCTACTTAACTGAAGGAACACGGGTAGGTTTTAGTCATTTGATGATTTCCCACACTATAAAAGATAAGAATAAGAGGATGTGTGTTCAGCTTGCAAGTTTTGACCGGAACTAAAACATTGCAAGTTAAATAAAAGCTTGAAAAAAATAGAACCGACTTCCAAAAAAAATGCAAAATAACTTTAATTAAAACTCGGTGTTCCTGTTTTGTGTCTTCGTTTTTTGACACCGACTACGCGACTTCCGAAATTAAAGTTATTTTGCATTTTTTTTGGAAGTTGGTTCTATTTTTTTGTAAAAAAGTTTTTTATTTTTCACTTTTTAGTTGTGGTTCCCCATTAAACTGTGTTAACAATTCATAGACATACGATAGCAGCAATCGCGGTTGATTTGCTGTCAATTTTTGAAGAGTTCCGTTGTCTGTCTCCGAAACCCATCATTAGATCTTTTTGAAATTTAAATGGGACCATTTCAGAATAAACCCCTTTCGATCAAAAAAAGAATTTTGCAAATCGGTCAATATATGACGGAGTTATGCCCGAACATACATAAAAAAAAAAAAAAAAAAAATACAAACATCCGAATTGATAACCTCCTCCTTTTTCGAAGTCGGTTAAAAAATGTGCCATTTTTTGAATATTTTTTAATCCTTATTATCATTTGTCTATTCTAGATACCGAATCTAGTCTAAACTTACTGGACGGTACTGGACCAAAATGTATTAAATCAACTCCTACTTAACTGAAGGAACACGGGTAGGTTTTAGTCATTTGATGATTTCCCACACTATAAAAGATAAGAATAAGAGGATGTGTGAGCTTGCAAGTTTTGACGGAACTAAAACATTGCAAGTTAAATAAAAGCTTGTAAAATCGTACGGAACCTTTCATATGGCAGTCAAACTCGCACTTGACTGGTTTTCTTTCGATGATGCGAGACGCACAAGACCGGTCATTGTGGCGACACTTAGGGGAGCCTTATTTTTTTATTTAAATAAACGTTGCCCCACGCTAGGAATTACTTCCTGTATCGTGGGTGCATTCACAAATATGAAAACTCATATACACAAGACACCCAGACCCGGAAAAACTATCTGTAGGCCATACAAATATTTGTTTCGTGCGGGAATCGAATCTGCAACACGCAGCGCAGCAGCCGAACACTCAACCACTGCGCCAACCGTCGTCGTCAAATGTTGTCCAGCAGTGGACGTCTTTCGGCTGAAATGATGATGATGATGATGAGGTATCTACGTATGTGGTCGAAGATGGAGCACGCTTGCCTAGAAGTAACCTATTCACTCTTGACTTAAAGACTCCCAGGTTGTAGCCATCACGAAACACAGACTCTGGCAGGGAATTCCACTCCCTAGCTGTACGCACAATGAATGTGTTCTCAAAATGTGTTGTGTGTGTGGATGGGATGTTCACTATGTACCGGTGGCGCATCGCCGTACGTCTTGTGATCCGATGATGGAACGGACTTGGCGGAATCAAATTATGCAATTCCGTCGCACACGACTAAATTTAACCGATACAAAACCGACGGGCTAGCAACTCGGCGTCTATGCTCAAGACTTTGTAGCTTCGACTCGACAAGCCTATCATTGCCGATGATCCTCTTGGCTCGTTTCTCAATTTTCTCAAGGGCGTCAAGCTGGTATCTGGCAGATCCGTCCTAATCATGAGAGCAGTACTCCATACACGATCGAACTTGCGCTTGATAAAGTTTGAGCAGCAATTATGCAATGGCAAAAAAAAACAATACATTGAAAGTGATTCGTCAGATACTGATATGCGGAAGAAAATAAAATACCCTTATATTGACCTGGTTTGTTCCCAATGCAGTAATTATACTATTAATATAATAATATTATTGCCTACTTCCTACAATACAATGTTAAGGTCCAAGCGGGGTCTTATTTTTACTAATATTGCAAATTTATTTTTTATCAACATTCCCCGAAATGTGTGTCAAGCCTGCAAGAATGAAGCTAAGAGTATTATTATTATTTCGTATATTTATTTTTACACATATTATTTACATTTTTAAATATTTTTAAAAGAAAACATATAAAGAAACATTTAAAAATATAAAAATAGTAGTCCACCGGTACCGGGAGCAGGGTCCAAGCTACCGGTGGTTAGGGCTCCAGAGACAGGAACCTCCTCACAATGCGAGCCGTATCAAGGAGTACTGCCTTCTATTCTATTATTATCATTATTATTCTTTATTGTACACATATAACATATAAATAAAACACAAATTAACAGTTAGTTACAAAGGCGAGCAGCGTATATTAGCATCCTAACGAGGTGTGAGGGATTATGCTCGTGATGTTGAAATCTGTGGACCTTTATGTGAATAGAGACATTCAATCTCATTCACTTTGCATGATTAATTGCTTACAAAAGAGAACTGTCATCTACTATCACACAAATAAGAAACTTACTAGGTAACTGAAGTAACTAATGATGCCGTGATGTTTCTAAATTCTTTACTTTCGTTGTTACAGATGGCTAAACAAGAATGTATCACCGTGGGAGGCAGAAAATGAGGCACATTATAATCAGTGCTGTACTCCTACTGGGTTGTCCAGCATACTCCTACAGCAAGTCCATAGTCTCCACACAGAAACCCGACAAATATGGAGAGAATAACTTGGACAACAGTATCATTGACTTCGATGAGGAATACACACTTAAATACAACAAGAAATACGGGATGATCCCGTGGAACTCCAATGAAGTATTCAATAAAGAATCACACAGATATACCATAGTTAAGGACTTTGATAAGAAACTAGATAACGATAGTAATAGAACCGAAGCCAAATTAGAAGCAACATCAACCATAGATTATAGTGTCATACCTTTAGAACTGATAAGTACAACTGAGAATACTCTTATAAGTATATTAGAAAGTACTGAGGAGCCTGATCTGACAGTGATACCACTGTCAACTACGAAAAGAACACCGAAAATTGAAATCAAACAAACGGTTACATTACCGACGTCAACGCAAGAAATTGATACTACAACATATTATTATGTAGATGAAACTACAACAGAAGTACCAATTACAGAGAAATATACCAGTGAACATACCGAAACCACCGAAGTAGACACATCTACAACTTACGATACTACAACTGAGATTTCATTCGAAACCCAAAGCACTTTACTGCCTTTAACTAACACTACTGAAGTGACCTTTGAAGAATCTACCATCGTCCCATCAAATACAACAACAAGTCGGGAGAACATAAGCAGAGTAGATTTAGGCTCAGATAGAGAAGACTCAGATTCAGATGTACCAATCTTCACAGAACTAGATACAGAAGATCAAGCAGAGGTTCCAGAAGATTACTACGATTCTAAGGATGTGGTGCCAACGACTGCGCCAAAGACAGATGCTCTGTCAGTGATATTCGGGCTGGCAGGCAGTGTGGTGGGGAGTGTGGTGGAGACGGTGGCCGAGAGAGTGGTGCCCAAGGGGATAGTGGACTTGTTCAGAAGGATGCAGAGACAGAGTGAGATGTTGGAGGCGGAAAGGCTGAGGAGTCGGGAGGAGAATGGTGGAATTGGTAAGCTTATTAATTTTCTATTTATTACATTTCAAATATTAGTGAAGTAAAGTTACTGGTATCAGTTATAATTAATTGCTAATGTAGAATTAACTGATTTCGTTTTTGATTTTATGCGATCACTTGAGTTAGTTTAGAAGCTGTGTTTAAATAATACCATTATACTTATAGATGAGCAATCAAAAGCTAAGTATTTGGCATACTATTCTACATTATTTCCGTGTTTTTTTTAAACGTTGCTCTATTATTTATTGTTTAATTCAATTTATACTTTATGTGACTTTCTTATAATAATTTTAACTTTTTTAATTACCTTTCTATAATTTTGACACACATGGCGGATATTTTTTGTTTATGAACAACCTGCATTCCTTATATGTATACTCATTTCTACAAGTAAATGTCTTGTCTTGTCTTGGTGCGTTCAGAAACATGTAATCTCAAATACACAAGACACCTAGACCCGGAAGAAGTATCTGTGGCCCATACAATTTTTTTCCGTACGGGAATTGAACCCACGACACGCAGCGCAGCAGCCAATCTTTCGACCACTGCGCCAACCGTGCTTTCGCCTTATTGTTTATCTGCTAGTATTCTAATGGTTCTGAGAGAATCTGATTAAGGCTGAAAATGCGTAAATTATTCATATTATGTAATGTCGTTTAGCAGCAATTTTAGAATCGTTGTAGCAGTAACATTTCCAGTTATCGCTTGCACGAAAATGGTGTTTATGGTAGACGTGGAATGTGCAACATTTTTATGTATGGGCACATTTATCACGACGCTAGATATAAATAAAAGACAATTGCAACACAGTCGCACGAAATCGTAATAACATCTTAACGTTATCTCTGATCTTGAAGCACACGAAAAACAGATTACATCTTAAATGTGTTTCAAAATATCCAGCATTCCGTCATTTTTAGGGTTCCGTACCAAAAAGGTCCAAACGGAGCCCTATTGCTGTCACTCACGTGTCTGTCTATCCGTCGTCTGTCACAAAATTTTGTTCTGAAGAATTTTTTAACTTACCATGGACTTATGAACTTGTTTGGTGATTTTTACTATAACGTATATTTACTAACAAATACCAATATATTGATAAATCAGATTATCGAATAAAAATCAGATAAAATAATTTTTTGATAACTGCCTCATTTGGTACGGAACCCTAAATGTGCGAACTAAAACTACAAATTTTTACCGTTACCGGTTTTTACAAATTTACTAGATAATGTTTACGTCGCTTTTTGATCTAGTAATTGCAATCGCTACTGTTCTGGTCAAGGTAGTGTATCCCGGGCTTGAACCCTGAATCGAGAAATGCTACCGTAGTAATAACCGTATAAAGTTAATAGTGGCAAATTGGCAATATCGAACACTGAAATAGTTAGCTAAAGTTTTTATTAAGAGGCCGTACACGAAATTTTGGCCGATTTCACTGAATTACGTGATTTTACAGATGTGATTTAACAGTTAAAATAATGTATTTCTATAATGTTTTAATGCACAATATGAAATATCATTTCAATTATGATCTATTGAATGAGCTAGATCCGAAGCTTGCGTTGCGTATTCGAAGATTTTGTCGTAACGGATTGTGTGTAAGTCGAGATTTTGGTTGTTTTAAAAGATTTTTTAGTGCCAAATTTTTGTATTTTTTACATTTTTTCTCAAGAAATGGATTGATGGTGAACTGAGTTTATTTTTTGCTGTTTTAATTTTATGGACGAGGGTTTTAAATAGTCAAAATCAATAGCAATTTTTTGCCCATTTTCTCTAAAAAATACAAAGTTAAATATTGTTTTACTAAAAAAATTAATATAAGTGATTCATACATTAAATAGATGACTTTTGCAACAATACATTCTAATTTTTTTATGATTCATACATTATTATAGATAACTTTTGCAACCATTCCAATTTTTTCATACCATTTAGACGTCAAAACGATTCGTAATTATGTGATATTCTAAACCCCTTACAGAAAAAATTCACAAAACCGTCGTCGGTTTGTGGTCGATTAATCGTAATTATATTTTTTTTTAAAGTAGCTCATACATTAGATCATAATTGAAAATGAAATGATCTTTCATGTTGTGCATTAGAACTTTTATAATTACATTATTTTAACTGTAAAATCACGTAAATCAGCAGACATTGTTTCGTCAGTAGTTAGAACGTTAGAATCATTAATAGTACTTTATAAGGTTTTAAAAACAAGCCACTCAGACAGCGACAGCACCCCACGCTCCCTAGTAAAAGGAAGTGAACGATCATCGAGGGCTGATGGTAGGTCTACCACCGCCATTCTCACGCTCAGGGCACCGCGCCACGTCTCATCAACGTGACTTGTGAGGACTCACATAGTGTGAAAGTCTCGCGAAGAGCTTACTATAGAAATGATCCTATGAAGTAAGGTCTTAACAAATTTCAATGTTCCGTGGAGGGTCGTTCAGCCGCGGAGAATCTTAACACCGCGATGTAGGAATGCGCGTCATCGGCACAACGCCATCTAGCAGCGCGATTGGTAACTAAACGACAGTGGCCATGAAGGCCATGAAGCCATGATAACCGCGTGCGTGGTATTTTTAGAATATTTTTTTTGTTGTAAAAGTGATATAGTGTATTTATTGTATCTACGGTAAAAAAAATAAAAATATACAAACGATCAACCACGCTTTTCACTAACAGCATACTGAATTTATTCAGTCTCATCTATTCATAAAAACTCTCTAACCATGGCCCTTATTTTAAAAAAAAATCCATGTGGCCTGCCACCTGGTTATTTTGCCACTTAGTTTAAACGCTGATTAGTAATAGCGTGACGGCTGACAGGACATAATGGAAGAAAAAACGTGTTGTGCCGACCCCAAGTAACATGGGATAAGGGCAGGAAGATGATGATGATGAGTTTAAACGTTTATGGGCAGGTTTTTCGGAATTTATTCAGTCTCATCTATTCATGAAAACTCTCTAACCACCTTATTTAAAAAAAAAAGGTGTGTGTGCGATTCACACACGATAGAAGTGAAACTTCTATGCAAGTATTTTTCCTTTCAACAAGACTTGAGACTTCAAAGAATTTTACTCGGCTGGCGACCCTACTAAGTCGACCCTTCACGCAATTCTGCTCTTTATTTATATTAAGTTACAGATCAATGTTCTATGCAAGTATTTTTCTTTAAAGGTTTGGTTGGAAGTATTTTTTTGTACATGCCATTCTGCTCCTTATTTTTATTAGGTTACAGATCAATGTTCTATGCAAGTATTTTTCTTTAAAGGTTTTGTTGGAAGTATTTTTTGTACACGCCATTCTGCTCCTTATTTTTATTAGGTTACAGATCAATGTTCTATGCAAGTATTTTTCTTTAAAGGTTTTGTTGTAAGTATTTTTTGTACACGCCATTCTGCTCCTTATTTTTATTAGGTTACAGATCAATGTTCTATGCAAGTATTTTTCTTTAAAGGTTTTGTTGGAAGTATTTTTTGTACACGCCATTCTGCTCCTTATTGTTATTAGGTTACGGATCAATGTTCTATTTGTGTCTCTTACCTGTCGTTTTTTCCGTTGCATCCGGTTTGAAATCACAACGATTCTAAAGAAATTTCACTTCAAAAAAATCCATGTGGCCTGCCACCTGGTTATTTTGCCACTTAGTTTAAACGCTGATTAGTAATAGTGTGACGGCTGACAGGACATAATGGAAGAAAAACGTGTTGTGCCGACCCCAAGTAACATGGGATAAGGGCAGGAAGATGATGATGATGAGTTTAAACGTTTATGGGCGGTTCCCTAATAAAAATATTCTAGGGAGTTTTTGAATTTAGATTTTGCTTATCAGTATTTAGACTATGTTTAGCGAGTATTGTGAACCAGGGTGCATAAGATTAGATTTAACACTGATTAGCAGATTCTTAATTTAAATATCTTCTTCTACAAAGTAACGCTTTGTTATGCCACTGATTTCATAGTTAAATATTATGTATAGTAATTATCTCATTATTTCACAATACTCAATACAATGATGACTCAAGTGCTTGAGTGATTTCTGTTTGTATCTTATAAACTATTCAGATGCGAAATAATGATAATGTGTATAATATATTCTTACTAGCTTCTGCCAGCGGCTTCAACCGAGTGGAATTAATACTTCCTCCAATATCTTTATAGCATATGTGCTATTTCAAACTATAATGTATCTCTGTGCCAAGTTTAATCCAGATCCGTTCAGTAGTTCTGGCGTGATTGAGTAACAAATATCCATATAACCAAGCTTTCGCATTTCTAATATTAGCAGGATTATTAGGATATACGTAAAAAAGGCGTTTCAAGCAAGTAGGAAATGAGAACTAGCATCTTAACGTTATCTCACTTAAAACACGAAAAACAGATTACAGCTTCAAAATGTCCACCATTTCGTAATTTTTACAAATTTATCATATTTATATGTTCACATCGCTTTTTGTTCCAATAATTTTATTGCAATCGCTACTGTTGGTCAGGGGTATCCCAGGTTCGAACTCTGAATCGAGCAATGCTAGCGTAGTAATAACAGTATAAAGTTAATAATGGCAATTTCGAACACTGAAATAGTTAGCTAAAGTTTTTATTAAGAGGCCGTACACGAAATTTTGGCCGATTTCACTGATTTACGTGATTTTACAGATGTGATTTAACTGTTAAAATAATGCATTTCTATGTGTTTTAATGCACAACATGAAATATCATTTCTGTTATGATCTAATGAATGAGCTAGATTCGAAGCTTGCGTTGCGTATTATAAGTCGAGATTTGGGTTGTTTTTTAAAAGATTTTTATGGCCAAATTTTTGTAATTTTTAATTTTTTTCTCAAGAAATGCATTGATGGTGAACTGAAGTTTATTTTTTGCTGTTTTAATTTTATAAACGAGAGTTTTAAATAGTCAAAATCAAAAGCAATTCTTTGCCCAAATGGGCAAAGAATGGATAGATGGATGGTGTGGATGGATGGAGATGGATGGGTAGTCATTTTTAAGAGAAAATTCTCTAAAAAATGACTAGCTCATATACGAGTATTAGATCTTAATTGAAATGATCTTTCATGTTTTGCATTAAAACTTTTAGAAATACATTATTTTAACTGTAAAATCACGTAAATCAGCGAAATCGGTAAAATTTCGTGTACGGCCACTTAAGGACTTGCGTAATGTGGAAGGTTATAAATATAGATATTGTTTCGTCAGTAGATAGAACCTTAGAATCATTTACAGTACTTTATAAGGTGTTAAAAACAAGCCACTCAGACAGCGACAGCACCCCACGCTCCCTAGTAAAAGGAAGTGAACGATCATCGAGGGCTGATGGTAGGTCTACCACCGCCATTCTCACGCTCAGGGCACCGCGCCACGTCTCATCAACGTGACTTGTGAGGACTCACATAGTGTGAAAGTCTCGCGAAGAGCTTACTATAGAAATGATCCTATGAAGTAAGGTCTTAATAAATTTCAATATTCCGCGGAGGGTCGTTCGGCCGCGGAGAATCTTAACACCGCGATGTAGGAATGCGCGTCATCGGCACAACGCCACCTAGCAGCGCGGTTGGTAACTAAACGACAGCGGCCATGAAGCCATGATAACCACGTGCGTGGTATTTTTAGAATATAATCTTTTGTAAAACTAATATAGTGTATTGTTTCTAGAGTTAAAAAATAAAAGTATTCAAACGATTAACCACGCCTCTCACTAACAGCATACTGAATTCTTTCAGTTTTACCTGTTGATAAAAACTCGCTAATCATGGCCATATTTATAAAAAATAAAACCATATGGCCTGCCACCTGGTTATTTTGTCAATTCAATCAACAGGTTCCTAATGAAAATATTCTATGGAGTATTTGAATTTAGATTTTGCTTATCAATATTTAGACTAAGCGTAGGGTTAGCGAGTATTAAACAAGGGTCCTTAAAATTAGATTTTCATTTCATAAAAACTCGCTAATCATGGCCATATTTATAAAAAATAAAACCATATGGCCTGCCACCCGGTTATTTTGTCAATTGAATCAACAGGTTCTTAATGAAAATATTATATGGAATATTTGAATTTAGATTTTGCTTATCAATATTTAGACGAAGCATAATTATGGTTAGCGAGTATCGTAAAAAAGGTCTAGTTATTTATTTAACAATGTATGTACACACAGAGCTATAAATGAACAACATAATAAATATGAGTACAAAGGTACTGTTTATTTGTAAAGAAATTTCTGCCAACAGACCTGTGAAAGGAGAAGTAAAAAAGAAATGTAGACTAGAATAGTGTGTTAAAAACAGAAAAAAGAGTACGAAAAGTCTTAAACTAAGGTATTAAATAAACCTACACATATAATATTAATATGAATATAGGTTCAAATAAATATATACCTAATAAAATATTTATATACACTACATACACATACATATATATATAATTGTTACAGTAGAGAGGAAAGGTAGTGATCTTTTAGACGATTTTTAATGTTAAAAATAGATTTTAAATCACGGATGCTAGGCGGAAGTGAGTTCCACAACCTTACCGCATGGACAGAGAAAGAGTAGGAATAGTAGCTGGATTTATGAGGATGGGTTTTAAGGAGGGATTTAAGGTGAGATTTGCACGGCGCGTCTCTTGGGCGATCGTAAGTGAACCGCTCACGCAGGTAGGAGGGATAAGACGGATTGTGTAGAATGTTAAATAGGAGACATAAAATCCTAGTGTTGGGAGCCACTTGCGTTCCTTGCGAAGGTGAGAGACATGGCCATACTTACGCAGACCAAAAATAAACCGCATACATAAGTTTTGCAAGCGCTCAAGCTTGCTTAGTAGCTCCTCAGTAGCATCCAGGTAGCAGGCGTCGGCATAATCTATGATCGGCTGAATAAGAGTTTGGGCCAAAGAGATTTTTGTTTTCAAGGGCAAGAGACTCTAAGAGTAATTAACCTTTCGACTGACCTTGTTCCTCTTCTTCTACAAAGTAATGCTGAATTATGCCACTGATTTGATAGTTAAATATTATGTAGAGTAATTATCTCATTATTTCACAATACTCAAGTGCTTGAGTGATTTCTGTTTGTATCTTGTAAATTATTCAGATGAGAAATAGTGATTCTATCTATAATATATTCTTACTAGCTTCTGCCAGCGGCTTCAACCGAATGGAATTAGTACTTTTCCCACTTTTTGATAGCCTATTTGCTATTCCAGACTATAATCTATCTCTGTGCCAAGTTTGATACAGATCCGTTCAGTAGTTCTGGCGTGATCGAGTAACAAATATCCATCTATCCAAGCTTTCGCATTTCTAATATTAGCAGGAGTATTAGGATATACGTAAGAAAAAGGCGTTTCAAGGAAATTAACACTAGCTTCTTAACTTTATCTTATATATAACACGAAAAACAGATAACAGCTTCAAAATGTCCACCATTCCGTAATTTAACAAATTTATTAGATATGTTTACATCGCTTTTTGATCCAGTAATTTTATTGCAATCGCTACTGTTGGTCAAGGTACAGGGTGTCCAGGTTCAAACCCTGAATCGAGCAATGCTAGCGTAGTAATAACCATTTAAAGTTAATAATGGCAATATCGAACACTGAAATAGTTTGCTAAAGTTTTTTAAGAGGCCATACACGAAAATTTGGCCGATTTCACTGATTAACGTGATTTTACAGATATGATTTAACTGTTAAAATAATGCATTTCTATATGTTTTAATGCACAACATGAAAGATCATTTTAATTTTGATCTAATGAATGAGCTAAATTCGAAGCTTGCTTTGCGTATTCTATGTCGAGATTTGGGTTGTTTTAAAAGATTTTGTATGGCCAAATTTTTGTAATTTTTATATTTTTTTCCCAAGAAATGATTGATGGTGAACTGAAGTTTATTTTAATCCTTTTTTAATGTTATGGACGAGAGTTTTAAATAGCCTAAAACAATTATTTGCCTATTTTCTCTAAAAAAATACCAAGTTAAATATTTTTTCACTCAAAAATTTTATGTAATAGTGATTCATACATTATATAGATGACTTTTGCAACAATATATTCACAGTGAAATAGTTAGCTAAAGTTTTTATTAAGAGGCCATACACGAAATATTGGCCGATTTAACTGATTTACGTGATTTTACAGATGTGATTTAACAGTTAAAATAATGCATTTCTATATGTTTTAATGCACAATATGAAATATCATTTCAATTATGATCTATTGAATGAGCTAGATTCGAAGCCTGTGATGCGCATTCTAGGTCGAGATTTGGGTTGTTTCAAATGATTTTTTAATGCCAATTTTTTGTAATATTTACCATTTTTTCTAAAGAAATGGATTGATGGTAAGATAAGATAACTTTATTTGTTCAAACATAAGTATATACACAAAAAAACTCAATTGGTATGTAAGTTGTTAAAGTATTTTATACAGGTCGTCATGCTTGGCATATAAAATGGCATACAATTTTTTTTTTTTTTTTAATTAGGTTACAATATTCTACAGCTAATAAAAATTATTAAATAGTCTTATAAAATCAATTCAATTATTGAAATTAAAAAATATAACACTCGTAGTTTATTTAGAAAATTATATAATGTAGTCAAATAAATAGGTCAAAGTTATAACAGTCATTCAAAATATTTTTCACACAAAAAATCATTAATAGTGTAATAAGCTTTTTCTGTTAATTTTTTTTAACTTTCAATTTAAACTGCACGCCACGTAAAAGCTTCCAACTTTTTGGCAATTTATTATAAATAATTGGAGCCATACGAAAGACGATCTTTCGCATAAGAGTAGTTTTGGCTCGTTGTACGTAAATCTGAGTGTTGTCACGTCGGCGATCGGCTTCTAGTTTGAACATAGACCTAATACATTTTTTTAACCGACTTCAAAAAAGGAGGAGGTTCTCAATTCGACTGTATTTTTTTTAATTTTTTTTTTTTATTATTTTTTATGTGTGTTACCTCATAACTTCTTACTACGTGAACCGATTTTGAAGATTTTTGTTTATTTAAAAGCTGGTGCTTCACATTTGGTCCCATTTTAATTTGGTGAAGATCTGATGAAGGACTTCGGAGATACACAGTGGAACTCTTCAATAAATGACAGCAAACCTTCCAGAATTACTGCAATCGCATGTCTGTATATTGTTTTCACCACTTCACAACATTACATCACGCTGATGCGCTCTGAAGGGGTATACAGATTTGTACAGTTCACCCTAATTTCACCAACTACGTTCAAATTCCCTATTTTTGAGGCTATCAATTCGGGTATAACTTTACTATTAATTTAGTTTTAGAATGGGGTAAAACAACTAAAAAGTGAAAAATAACAAACTTTTTACAAAAAAAATACAACCGACTTCCATAAATAATATTAAAAAATGCAAAATAACTTAATTTCGGAAGTCGGTGTCAAATAACGAAGAAACCAAACTAGAAACACCGACTTCCGAAATTAAGTTATTTTGCATTTTTGTGAAAAGTTTTATTTGTGCTTTGAATATAGTGCCCTTATCAGTTGAGTTACCCCAAAAGATAATCCCGTATCTTAGGATAGATTCCACGATGGTGAAGTGAAGTTTATTTTTTGCTGTTTTAATTTTATGAACGAGTTTTAAATAGCCAAAATCAAAAGCAATTTTTTGTCCATTTTCTCTAAAAAATGAGTAAGTTAAATATTTTTGACGTGACAACGTCTTATAAATTGGTTTGCCGGGTGACACTTCAAGAAACTGCGTTACGCTCCGCTCACGTTATGCGCTCACAATGAGAGCGAGTGAGAGGCACGCGTCCCTTCCACTCGGGCAACATTAAAATTATTTTACCACTCAAAGTCGTTGTCACGTAAAACTTTCGCCCGTATACCGACTTTACAGGCAACCAATTTTTTTTTTTACTCAATTTTTTTTTTGTAAAAGTGGTAAGAAATGAATACATTATATAGATGACTTTTGTAACAATTCATTCTAATTTTTGATACTATTTAGACTTCAAAACGATTCGTAATTATGTGTAAACCCCTTACAGCAAAATTTTATAAATCCGTCGTCGGTTTGTGCTCGATTAATCGTAATTATAATTTTTTTTAAACTAGATCATAATTAAAATGATCTTTCATGTTGTGCATTAAAACTTTTAGAAATACGTTATTTTACTGTAAAATCACGTAAATCAGCAAAATTTCGTGTACCTACGGCCTCTTAAGGACTTGCGTAATGTGGAAGGTTATAAATTTATACATTGTTTCGTCAGTAGATAGAACCTTAGAATTATTAATAGTACTTTATAAGGTGTTAAAAACAAGCCACTCAGACAGCGACAGCACCCCACGCTCCCTAGTAAAAGGAAGTGAACGATCATCGAGGGCTGATGGTAGGTCTACCACCGCCATTCTCACGCTCAGGGCACCGCGCCACGTCTCATCAACGTGACTTGTGAGGACTCACATATTATTTAGAAATACATTATTTTAACTGCAAAATCACGTAAATCAGCGAAATCGGTAAAATTTCGTGTACGGCCTCTTAAGGACTTGCGTAATGTGGAAGATTATAAATACATAGACATTGTTTCTTCAGTAGTTAGAATCAACCTGTGAAACCCCGCGACTCACTGGTGTCGGACAAAAAAAAAAATATTAGAGAAAAAAAAAAAAAAAATCGGCTGTCAAGTTGTCAACCTGGGTTGTCGTCGGGGTTCAATTTGACAACCCGGATTTGGCCGCGGGGGTTGAAGGGTTAATAGTACTTTATAAGGTTTTAAAAACAAGCCACTCAGACAGCGACAGTACCCCACGCTTCCTAGTAAAAGGAAGTGAACGATCATCGAGGGCTGATGATAGGTCTACCACCGCCATTCTCACGCTCAAGGCACCGCGCCACGTCTCATCAACGTGACTTGTGAGGACTCACATAGTGTGAAAGTCTCGCGAAGAGCGTACTATAGAAATGATCCTATGAAGTAAGGTCTTAATAAATTTCAATATTCCGCGGAGGGTCGTTCGGCCGCGGAGAATCTTAACACCGCGATGTAGGAATGCGCGTCATCGGCACAACGCCACCTAGCAGCGCGGTTGGTAACTAAACGACAGCGGCCATGAAGCCATATAACCACGTGCGTGGTATTTTTAGAATATAATCTTTTGAGATGTGATGTCGTACGGCATTCTGTTGTGGGGAAATGCCGCCGATATTCAGACAATTTTTGTTTTACAGAAAAGGGCTATTCGTGCAATTTATAAATTAAGTCCCAGACACTCCCTCAGACAAATTTAAAGAGATTAATATTATGACTGTTCCCTCTCAATATATTTATGAGAATCTCATGTATGCACATAAAAATATTAATCTGTTTAAAAGATACAGTGATATCCATAGCATAAATACTAGGAACAAACACAAATTTATTGTACCAAAAACCAGGCTCAAGAAAAAAATAGGTGGTTCGTTTAGATGTCAATGTATACGTTTCTATAATAAACTTCCTAGCCAAATTCAAGAACTAAGCATAAATAAATTTAAATCATTTATTAAACGTAAGCTATGCCAGAAAGCTTTTTACACAATTAATGACTTTCTTGAGGACAAAAAGGCGTGGGATTGAGCTGCTTCAATGATATACATAAGCCATTGTTTTCATATGTACTACTTACTGATGAAAAATTTTTTATATATATATATTTTTTAATATTCGTTTTGACATGAATACTTGTATAGTATTGTATTATATTTTTTATTTTATTTTTTTATTGACATTTTATTATTATTATTATTTTTTTTTTGACTTGAATACTTTGTTAAGTATTATATTTATTTTTATTTTTTTGATTGACATATTATGATTACTATTTTGTTTGACACAAGTATTTACTTTGTAAAGTATTATATTTTTATTTTTTTTTGATTACTTAATTATTGTAAATGTGAGGACTATGTGGGTTATTATTATTATTTTCTCCTCCTTTTTACAGTAATTTTCAACGTTGTCTGACAGTTTGAGTACTTTTGCGGCCTACCCAAATGTCTTTTCTTTGGTATTGTTCGTCATGTCATTGAGCTCCTTAGTGGTTTTTAAGTTGAGCTATTCGACTATTGACAAATGCTTGCACTGACTGGACAGGTCCACTCAAATATGTTTGGTTCTTTCTTCAAAAGACCACTACAGACACTAAGCTGCATGGTCCTCATATAGAATAATGTGAATGCGAGAACTATGTATGTCGTTATATTCATGTAGATTTTATGATTGTCTGGCAGTTTGAGTATTTTTTGCGGCCTACTCAAATGTCCTTACTTTGGTATTGTTCGTCGGTTCGTTGAGCACCTCAGAGTTCTGAGTTGAGCTTCGCGATGACTGACAAATGCTTGCACTGTCTGGACAGGTCCACTCGAATTCGTGTGTTGCTTTCTTCATAAAGCTCATCCCAGACATAAACGTACATGGTTCTCATATGATCTAACCAGTCCACATTGTATGGATTTGATCACTAAAAGAGACTTTGACCTCTGAGTTTGTTTCGGTGTTTCTTCTCAGGGTAGTCAGCTAGGAAACACCGGCCTCATCTAGCTTAAACTGACAAAAAACATTGACGTGTAAAAGTGTTCCTTGTAACCTATTTACTGAATAAACATCATTTATCATTTATCATTTGTAAAACTAATATAGTGTATTGTTTCTAGAGTTAAAAAATAAAAGTATTCAAACGATTAACCACGCCTCTCACTAACAGCATACTGAATTCTTTCAGTTTTACCTGTTGATAAAAACTCGCTAATCATGGCCATATTTATAAAAAATAAAACCATATGGCCTGCCACCTGGTTATTTTGTCAATTCAATCAACAGGTTCCTAATGAAAATATTCTATGGAGTATTTGAATTTAGATTTTGCTTATCAATATTTAGACGAAGCATAATTATGGTTAGCCGGTATTGTAAACAAGGTTGCATATGATTAGATTTAACACTATTTAGCAGATTCTTAACAATAATTCTTTAAATTACCTTAAGGGGCAGTTATACGACTTTTAATGGTTTTTATTTTAACATACACTGGCCTTATTTCTTTGAAAAAATATATGTTACTTCAGACAATTTCCGTCGTAATTTGATCTCAGAATATTTGATATTATATTTTTATAACATAGTGTAATTAATTTGTAAAGTTATGTCTAACGCGGTCAAAAAATTGAGAATCAACTTTAAAGCGTATTTTTATGAAACCTTCACTATTTTAAAGGTCATTTATTTATTTATTTATTTATAATTTAGTATCAGTATTTTATTTTAATACCTGTTGCTTGATGTGTAATAGATTAATAATGCGTCTAATTTCGGACAGTGCTCCTTAATGGGCGAGACCTATTACTGGGTGGACGTACGACGCGTTACGTGAGCTCAGCACAGAACACGCAAGCTAACCACTCAAGGTCATTGGCAGTTAATAGCGCCTTAAAGAGTTATTATTAAGAATCTGCTTATTAGTGTTATTCTTATTAGTTCTTCTTCTACAAAGTAATACTTAATTATGCCACTGATTTGGTAGTTAAATATTATGTAGGTAGAGTAATTATCTCATTATTTCACAATACTCAAGTGCTTGAGTGATTTCTGTTCGTATCTTATAAATTATTCAGATGAGAAATAATGATTCTGTGCATAATATAAAAAAATTAAAAAAAATGAGCAAATTACGGAATGGTGGACATTTTGAAGCTGTAATCTGTTTTTCGTGTTTTATTTCATACTTGCTTGGAACACCTTTTTTACGTATATCCTAATAATCCTGCTAATATTAGAAATGCGAAAGCTTGGATAGATGGATATTTGTTACTCAATCAAGCCAGAACTACTGAACGGATCTGGATCAAACTTGGCACAGAGATAGATTATAGTCTGGAATACCACATAAACTATAATTTACAGTGGGGGAAGTACTAATTCCACTCTGTTGAAGCCGCTGGCAGAAGTTAATAAGAATAATATTTTATACATAGAATCATTATTTCTCATCTGAATAATTTATAAGATACGAACAGAAATCACTCAAGCACTTGAGTATTGTGAAATAATAAAATAATTACTCTACATAATATTTAATTACCAAATCAGTGGGATAATTAAGTATTACTTTGTAGAAGAAGAAATAACACTAATAAGCAGATTCTTAATAATAACTCTTAAAGATGCTATTAACTGCCAATGACCTTGAGTGGTTAGCTTGCATGTTCTGTGCTGAGCTCACGTAACGCGTCGTAGTACGTCCACCCAGTAATATGTCTCGCCCATCAAGGAGCGCTGTCCGAAATTAGACGCATTATTAATCTATTACACATCAAGCAACAGGTATTGAAATAAAATACTGATACTAAATTATAAATAATTAATAAATGACCTTAAAAATGGTGAAGGTTTCATAAAAATACGCTTTAAAGTTGATTCTCAATTTTTTGTCCGCGTTAGACATAACTTTAAAAATTAATTACAATATGTTATAAAAATATAATATTAAATATTCTGAGATCAAATTACGACGGAAATTGTCTAAAGTAACATATATTTTGACGTGACAACGTCTTATAAATTGGTTTGCCGGGTGACACTTCAAGAAACTGCGTTACGCTCCGCTCACGTTATGCGCTCACAATGAGAGCGAGTGAGAGGCACGCGTCCCTTCCACTCGGGCATGGTTAGCCCGCCTAAGAGCGAGAGAGACAGACATAAAAAGTGAAAGGCACGCGTCCCTTCCACTCGAGCACAGTTAGCCCGCCTAAGAGCGAGAGAGACAGAGCGAGAGAGAGAGAGTGAGAGAGATAGGCATACACACCGGTTCATGTCTTGCGCTTCTATTTCGCTTAGGCGCCTGCATACAAGTTTACACGTTGCCAGTTAATTGTAAAACGATTGTGTAGTGATAATGTGAAGGTAGTTTCGTCCATCGCAACAATTCAAACAGCAAAGGTAAATAATTTCAGACTGATAATATAACATGATGAAATAAATGACTAAGACATAAGTGAATAGGTTATGTTGTAGTAATCACAATGTTGTGGTAGTTTTCAATCAAAAAAGTAGTATAAATCGTTTCTCAACCAATAATAATTTGTTTAACTTGAAAAAATGAGCGCGACTTGCTATGTAAAAAATTAAAATAACAATGTTTAACCTCCAACCTGTCAAATCGAAACTTTCAAACATTCAAACCGAGACGACTAATCACTGGACGTGACAACGTCTTATAAATTGGTTTGCCGGGTGACACTTCAAGAAACTGCGTGAGTTATTGTATGTATATTTGTATATAAATACGTATGTATGTGTAAAGGTAAAAATAAAATTTTGTTAATATGAAATTCAGTGCGAGATTCTTTGTATAAATTAATGTTTTAAATATAATTCTTTGTATAAATAAATCTTTTAAATTGTTACTATTATTTCATCCTTCTTCCTACTATACGAATGAATATTCACATTAAAATTATTTTACCACTCAAAGTCGTTGTCACGTAAAACTTTCGCCCGTATACCGACTTTACAGGCAACCAATTTTTTTTTTTAAATTATTAATTAATCATATCCTGGACTGAAATTTGATAGGCAACCCATATACAATATATTTATTGGCATATTAAATATAATATGAAATACGTTTTATTAAATAAACATCTCGGTGAAGGTCGTTTTATATCGGGATCTTAGACTATGATTCTAAGGTTCTATCTACTGACGAAACAATGTCCATATTTATAATCTTTCACATTACGCAAGTCCTTAAGAGGCCGTAGGGTACACGAAATTTTGCCGATTTCGCTGATTCACGTGAATTTACAGTAAAATAACGTATTTCTTAAAGTTTTAATGCACAACATGAAAGCATCAACAACCTACATATGTTTACATCGCATTTTTAACCGACTTTTGAAAAAGGAGGAGGTTCTATGTTCGACTGCATGTGTTTTTTTTTTTATGTTGTCCGCCGATTTCTGTGTCAGTTGTGGACCGATATTCAAAATTCTTTTTTTATCCGAAAGCTCACGAGGTGGTCCAATATAACTTTATCTAAATTGCTTTAGCGCTTTTGGAGAAACTGAAAAAAACGAAAAATATGTGTACTTACCTAGATGACGTTTTTGTTTTCTCCAATTACGAGTATCTTTAAATTACACGTTCCATGTTATTGGAGTTTTTAGTTCTGGGGTATAACAACTAAAAATTTAAAAGTAAAAAACTTTTTTACAAAAAAAAACAACCGACTTCCAAAAAAAAAAATACACTAAAAATAAAAAAATAACTTTTATTTCGGAAGTCGGTGTCAAATAACGAAGAAATAAAATACAAACAGCGAGTTCTGAAATAAAAGTTATTTTTTAATTTTTAGAGTATTTTTTTTGATCTAGTAATTTTATTGCGATCGCTACTCTTGGTCAAGGGTATCGGTTCGAACCCTGAATTGAGCAATGCTAGCGTAGTAATAACCGTATAAAGTTAATAATGGCAATATCGAACACTGAAATAGTTAGCTTAAGTTTTTATTAAGAGGCCGTACACGAAATTTTGGCCGATTTCACTGATTTACGTGATTTTACAGATGTGATTTAACAGTTAAAATAATGCATTTCTCTTAGTTCTAATGCATAGATCATTCTATTGAATGAGCTAGATTCGAAGCTTGCGTTGCGTAGTCGAGATTTGGGTTGTTTTAAAAGATTTTTTATTGCCAATTTTTTGTAATTTTTATATTTTTTTTCTCAAGAAATGTATTGATGGTAAGATAACTTTAATTTGTTCAAACATGAGTATACACATAAAAAACAAATTGGTATGTAAGTTGTTAAAGTATTTTGTACAGGTCGTCATGCTTGCCATATAAAATGGCATACAAATATTTATTTATTTTTTAAGATTAGGTATTACAATATTCTACAGCAAAAAAAAAAAAATTAATAGTCATATAAAAACAATTCAATTATTGAAATTAAAAAATATAACACTCGTAGTTCATTTAGAAAATTATATAAAGTAATCAAATAAATAGGTCAAAGTAAAGTAGATAATCCCGTATCTTAGGATAGATTCCACGATGGCGAAGTGAAGTTTATTTTTTGCTGTTTTAATTTTACGAACGAGAGTTATAAATAGCCAAAATCAAAAGCAATTATTTTCCCATTTTTAACCGACTTCGAAAAAGGAGGAGGTTATCAATTCGGATGTTTGTATTTTTTTTGTTTTTTTTTTATGTATGTTCGGGCATAACTCCGTCATATATTGACGGATTTGCAAAATTCTTTTTTTGTTCGAAAGGGGTTTATTTCGAAATGGTCTCATTTAAATTTCAAAGATATCTGATGATCGGTTTCGGAGACAGACAACGGAACTCTTTAAAAATTGACAGCAAATCAACCGCGATTGCTGCTATCGTATGTATAAGAATTGTTAACACAGTTTAATGGGGAACCATAACTAGAAAGTGAAAAATAAAAAACTTTTTTACAAAAAAATAGAACCGGCTTCCAAAAAAAGTACAAAATAACTTTAATTTCGGAAGTCGGTGTCAAAAAACGAAGACACAAAACAGGAACACCGACTTCCGAAATTAAAGTTATTTTGTACTTTTTTTGGAAGTCGGTTCTATTTTTTTGTAAAAAAGTTTTTTTCTCTAAAAAATTACCAAGTTTAATATTTTTTTACTTAAATTTTTTATATAAATGTGGTAAAAAGTGAATACATTATATAGATGACTTTTGCAACAATGCATACTAATTTTTTCATACCATTTAGACTTCAAAACGATTTGTGATTATGTGTAAACCCCTTACAGCAACAATTCATAAATCCGTCGACGCGACGGTTTGTGGTCGATAAATCGTAATTATAATTAAAAAAAAACTAGCTCATACTAGATCATAATTGAAATGATGTTTCATGTTGTGCATTAAAACTTTTAGAAATACGTTATTTTACTGTAAAATCACGTAAATCATGAAAATTTCGTGTACCGACGGCCTCTTAAGGACTTGCGTAATGTGGAAGATTATAAATATAGACATTGTTTCGTCAGTAGTTAGAACGTTAGAATCATTAATAGTACTTTATAAGGTTTTAAAAACAAGCCACTCAGACAGCGACAGCACCCCACGCTCCCTAGTAAAAGGAAGTGAACGATCATCGAGGGCTGATGGTAGGTCTACCACCGCCATTCTCACGCTCAGGGCACCGCGCCACGTCTCATCAACGTGACTTGTGAGGACTCACATAGTGTGAAAGTCTCGCGAAGAGCTTACTATAGAAATGATCCTATGAAGTAAGGTCTTAACAAATTTCAATGTTCCGTGGAGGGTCGTTCAGCCGCGGAGAATCTTAACACCGCGATGTAGGAATGCGCGTCATCGGCACAACGCCATCTAGCAGCGCGATTGGTAACTAAACGACAGTGGCCATGAAGGCCATGAAGCCATGATAACCGCGTGCGTGGTTTTTTTTTTTTTGTAAAAGTTATGTAGTGTATTTATTGTATCTACGGTTAAAAAATAAAAATATACAAACGATCAACCACGCTTTTCACTAACAGCATACTGAATTTATTCGGTCTCATGTATTCATAAAAACTCTCTAACCATGGCCCTTATTTAAAAAAAAAAATCCATGTGGCCTGCCACCTGGTTATTTTGCCACTTAGTTTAAACGCTGATTAGTAATAGCGTGACGGCTGACAGGACATAATGGAAGAAAAAACGTGTTGTGCCGACCCCTAGCAACATGGGATAAGGGCAGGAAGATGATACGCCCTAATAAAAATATTCTAGGGAGTTTTTGAATTTAGATTTTGCTTATCAGTATTTAGACTATGTTTAGCGAGTATTGTGAACCAGGGTGCATAAGATTAGATTTAACACTGATTAGCAGATTCTTAATTTAAATATCTTCTTCTACAAAGTAACGCTTTGTTATGCCACTGATTTCATAGTTAAATAATTATGTATAGTAATTATCTCATTATTTCAAATACTCAAGTGCTTGAGTGATTTCTGTTTGTATCTTATAAATTATTCAGATGGGAATAATGATAATGTGTATAATATATTCTTACTAGCTTCTGCCAGCGGCTTCAACCGAGTGGAATTAGTACTTCCTCCAATATCTTTATAGCATAATATGTGCTATTTCAAACTATAATCTATCTCTGTGCCAAGTTTAATCCAGATCCGTTCAGTAGTTCTGGCGTGATTGAGTAACAAATATCCATATAACCAAGCTTTCGCATTTCTAATATTAGCAGGATTATTAGGATATACGTAAAAAAGGCGTTTCAAGCAAGTAGGAAATGAGAACTAGCATCTTAACGTTATCTCACTTAAAACACGAAAAACAGATTACAGCTTCAAAATGTCCACCATTTCGTAATTTTTACAAATTTATCATATATGTTTACATCGCTTTTTGTTCCAATAATTTTATTGCAATCGCTACTGTTGGTCAGGGGTATCCCAGGTTCGAACTCTGAATCGAGCAATGCTAGCGTAGTAATAACAGTATAAAGTTAATAATGGCAATTTCGAACACTGAAATAGTTAGCTAAAGTTTTTATTAAGAGGCCGTACACGAAATTTTGGCCGATTTCACTGATTTACGTGATTTTACAGACGTGATTTAACTGTTAAAATAATGCATTTCTATGTGTTTTAATGCACAACATAAAATATCATTTCAATTATGATCTAATGAATGAGCTAGATTCGAAGCTTGCGTTGCGTATTATAAGTCGAGATTTGGGTTGTTTTAAAAGATTTTTTATTGCCAAATTTTTGTAATTTTTAATTTTTTTCTCAAGAAATGCATTGATGGTGAACTGAAGTTTATTTTTTGCTGTTTTAATTTTATAAACGAGAGTTTTAAATAGCCAAAATCAAAAGCAATTCTTTGCCCAAATGGGCAAAAAATGGATGGATGGATGGTGTGGATGGACGGAGATGGATGGGTAGTCATTTTTAAGAGAAAATTCTCTAAAAAATGACTAGCTCATATATTAGATCTTAATTGAAATGATCTTTCATGTTTTGCATTAAAACTTTTAGAAATACATTATTTTAACTGCAAAATCACGTAAATCGGTAAAATTTCGTGTACGGCCTCTTAAGGACTTGCGTAATGTGGAAGATTATAAATACATAGACATTGTTTCTTCAGTAGTTAGAATCAACCTGTGAAACCCCGCGACTCACTGGTGTCGGACAAAAAAAAAAAAATATTAGAGAAAAAAAAAAAAAAATCGGCTGTCAAGTTGTCAACCTGGGTTGTCGTCGGGGTTCAATTTGACAACCCGGATTTGGCCGCGGGGGTTGAAGGGTTAATAGTACTTTATAAGGTTTTAAAAACAAGCCACTCAGACAGCGACAGTACCCCACGCTTCCTAGTAAAAGGAAGTGAACGATCATCGAGGGCTGATGATAGGTCTACCACCGCCATTCTCACGCTCAAGGCACCGCGCCACGTCTCATCAACGTGACTTGTGAGGACTCACATAGTGTGAAAGTCTCGCGAAGAGCTTACTATAGAAATGATCCTATGAAGTAAGGTCTTAATAAATTTCAATATTCCGCGGAGGGTCGTTCGGCCGCGGAGAATCTTAACACCGCGATGTAGGAATGCGCGTCATCGGCACAACGCCACCTAGCAGCGCGGTTGGTAACTAAATGACAGCGGCCATGAAGCCATGATAACCACGTGCGGGGTATTTTTAGAATATAATCTTTTGTAAAAGACTGCTATATGAGTGTTCAATATTTGTACCTATTTATCACTCACTCAATTGGCCCCTACGATTCATTCAATAAAAATACGAAGAATAAAAATGTCGGTTTGACAACTTTTGTAAGTATAGAAATTATGTTATATAGTCATATTTATTCTTCGTTTAAAAGTTATCTGACTATTGAAAAATCATCCCTAATAAAAATAGGTACAGGTTGCATAGTATGGTCGTCATAATTTGATGTAGGTAATTAGAATCTGATGAATAGTAAAATTTAAATCAAGACAATATATAGTAGGTTAATCGTTCTTCTTTTCTATCGAGTGCCTTGGTATCATTTTTATTTTTTAATCGTCCATTGGAATGCCTAATTTGTTTGTCTTAAGGGCCTACCTCCGCATAAGTGGCGCCCTCATTGAATAAAAAATCATAGCAAGAGGTATTTTTACGTGGGTAAAACAGGACTCAAAATGTTTCGTATCCAAAGTAGTAAGCAAAAGTACCAAAAACAGCCGTTTATGACACTTTTGTAAAAATTCCTTATCCTCTTTGTAACAAACGCAACATAATTATGATTCTTTAATCTTTGTTTTCTACACTTTTCTACGATTTTTTATTCAATGAGGGCGCCACTTAGTGGATATAAACGCCTTAAATGGTTGTTAGACTTAGTACTTAGTCTTACATGGGGTTCTATACATTTATGTATAACTACATTACTTATTGTACCTAATATTATGCCATGTTTTGTTAGGTATTAAGGCATTACCGCTCTGTCACAAAGAAATTGGTTTTTTATTATTATAAGTGAAATGCAAATTATGCTTAAAAGTAGTTATTTCTATATAGGTACTTAAAGAATGGGCTTTTAGTTATCATTTGAATGATCCATGTTTGAAGTTCTGGGTAATTAACTCATTGCGCGTCTAGCGAACACATGGTGTCTGATAAAATCACTGATATGCTTAAAAAACTGCTAACAAGTTATTGTCACTAGAAAATAAGAATGACCCAGGTATTGTATCCTTCTAAAACATTGACCTTAAAATAGGCGAGTAAATCAGTAAATATGCTGAACTTAAAGAAGAGGTAACTAGAATTTGGAGACAAGAAAAAGTGTTCGTAGAACGCATTGTTGTCTCCACCACAGGTGAACCCAATTATCTCCACCACAGCTTCAAATAAATAGACCTGAAATACTCAACCTACATTATACTTCAGAAAGCAGCAATTTTTGAGCACCCGCAGAATAGTGAGGAAGTTCATGCAGGTAGAAGAAAATTAAATTTTTCCTCATAACATTAATTCTACACCTTAGATTGTACTCAACTCACGCTACATTGATTTGGCTTGGCCCGTTAATCTAGCTTAAAACTAGCCTCGAGCTAAGAAAAACTACACGTTTTCCTAAAATAATAGTTAGGTTCATAAAACCGTTACATTATGGTGGCCATACACTTTATGGCATCGGTTATAACCTTACAAGCCAACTCAACCAACAGGCAAACCCTAGCGTGTATGTTATAAAACTGTACAGTTATCGGTGCATGTATAAGCAACCAAATAAATATCAGAATAGATATTTTTTGCTGCTCGGTTATTTTTGCGTGCATGCATAACCGATCGTGTGTGGCGCCCGATCGTGCTTGCATGCACAGTTCTCAGTTTTCTAGTCTGTGTGTAATTTTTGTAATGTTTTCGTGAAAATCTCAATTCATTTAACTTTATGAGAACTGCTTTCTTTTCAAAAGCCAGGCTTTACACCACTCAGTGCGATATCTTCTTCTTATTCTTTTCAATATTGTAAGTATTAATCCAAGTATAGCTATCACTTCGTCGTCGTCCATTGTTGGTGATACGAGTATCGTGCACGGCAGTGACAAATATGTCCTACGAAACACCTCCGCGTAGCTCCAACTGTTCTTAACTGAGAGTTTATCGGAAACCGTGCATGCAAACCCTAACGTGTACCTACACGGTGGAGCATACGGTGGAGGTTTGCCCCGCTTGGGCAGAGCACCGCCGTGTCCTCGTAGATGCGATAGGCGGCAGCGACCTCTCGCGCCGTGCCCTGGTTCAGACCATGGTACGGAGCGAGAGGGAATGGGAAGCCGTCTCCTCCTTCTGCGAAGCAGTAATGCTCGCGAAGGCGGAGGCGGGACGCGTGAGAGAGCACCAACAACGGAGTCGCCCTCACGCCCTCAGCAGCAGCCGCCTCAGGAGACGCCGGGGGCTTCCGGCGCCGCGAGACGATCTCCGGCCACCGTAGACCCGGGCCTGCGGACGGCGAGTAGTGGGTAACTCGCCGCCCGATCAGCACCAGGCCCGAGAGTCGACGGCGCGTAGTGTTCCACGCGCGCCTCAAAGAGTTGTCAGCCAAGGGAAGGGGCCTGCCACGGCCGGTGCCTGCCCGGGGGTGGAGGATAAATTCGAAAGAGTTACCTCGCCCCCGGGCACTCGAGGCAGGGAGGAACAGGGGTGGGTTTTAGTCAGTAAGAGTCTGACACACCCTTCCGCTCCACCCTAGAGCGGAAGAAGTCATAGGATGATTTCCCACCCCCCAAAAAAAAAAAAAAAAACGTGTACCTATGTATTTTATGAAACTCTGTCATGCCTGTGGATTATGCCTGTAAGGTTATAACCATCATGCAAACCCTAGCGTGTATGGTCACCTTTCGTAAGGTGTGACACTGGATCTCACACTCCAGTCTCTCTCGACAGATTATTATTTTTTTTTTTTGTAAGTAGGTTTTAACAACACTTTTACACGTCATTATTTTTTTTTAGCTTGATTAGGTCGGTGTTTCCTAGCTGACTACCCTGAGAAAAAACAACGAAACAAACTCAGAGGTCAAAGTCTCTTTTAAAGTATTCAAATCCATACAATATGTGCTGGTCAAATCATATGAGAACCATGTACGTTTATGTCTGGGATGAGCTTTTGAGGAAAGCAACACACAAATTCGAGTGGACCTGTCCAGACAGTGCAAGCATTTTTTAGTCATCGTGAAGCTCAACTCAGAACTTTGAGGAGCTCAACGAACCGACGAACAATACCAAAGTGAGGACATTTAAGTAGGCCGCAAAAATACTTGAACTACCAGACAATCATAAAATCTACATGAATATAACGACATACATAGTTCTCGCATTCACATTAGGCTATATGATATTTTCGATTTATACTACTCCACTACTACTATATACATAGGTCAATGATCTAAAACAACTGAAAATCTAAGTAAAAACAAATGACGTACGGTTGGTTACTTCGATTTCAAATAATACAGCAAAAAAAATTGGTTGCCTGTAAAGTCGGTATACGGGCGAAAGTTTTACGTGACAACGACTTTGAGTGGTAAAATAATTTTAATGTTGCCCGAGTGGAAGGGACGCGTGCCTCTCACTCGCTCTCATTGTGAGCGCATAACGTGAGCGGAGCGTAACGCAGTTTCTTGAAGTGTCACCCGGCAAACCAATTTATAAGACGTTGTCACGTCAATAAGAAAGTCTATAGTGATCACTAAACACAACACAATAATATCCCTAATCGGAGTTTCAAAACCACAAGGTGGCCTGATCTACCTACTTAATACTGGTAATTGTAGCTCTCTCCTATGCTGTACGATAAATTGTATATTTTACGAGTAGTACCTACTGTAGTAGATGCAAAATAGATGACAATCTTTACCGCATAGCAACTAGCAATGTCTCAAACTGGAACAACATTTCTCTGTAATATATTCTTACAATATATTCTTCATACAAGAGATTGGATTGTCAACCGGTCCCATACTTATCATTTAAACTGGTTCACCATGAAGCATTCTGGCATCCAAAAATGTCACAGACCAGTGTGGTCACAAAAAAATTGCTTAGTAAAAATATTAAATATTTTCAAAAAACCCGACTGTAAAAAGACAACTGAAAAGCACCAAACAAGTTACAGTTTTAGTTCCATCATAGACTTACTGAGAGACATTTCCATGCCACCAACTGCATCAGACTGCTTGAAAAGTGACTTGTTTGGAACTTATTAGTTGTTTTTAACTGTCGGATTTTTGAAAATACTCATTTTTTTTTATTTTCTACATTTTAGTGAGTTATATTTTTGGAATCGCCTTCTTGAACCGTTTATTTTGATACCTCACTTAAATAGCACATAAAGTTCGTCGACTTAATTTTTTTTCTCTTTCACAATATGGCGTCTGGTTGTCGTGATATTGTATTTTGATTACTGTCATGTCTTTAGTAGCACTTGCAAGATTAAGACGAATCAATTGACGAAAGATTTATCAAAATCGGCCCACGCGTTTGGTCTCTAAAGCGCCACAAAGGAAGAAACATACATACATAATAGGCTGATAAACACATTACCCTCCCTTGCGTCGCGCAGTCGGGTAAAAACTATTCGAATGACCCATAATTGCATTTTTTTTTAATAGAGTAAATATCCTTTTTAGTGTTTCATGCTGACCTGTGTTACCTACATAAGGAACTCCTGTGCAATATTATAATTGCTTCTGGAACCAGCAGTTTAAGCTGTATGTCAGTGGATTTTACTAAGTAGAAGATTAACCGTGAAACAGCGATTGCATCAGTATCGTGTTATATTCAAGTTTTGAGTCAAAATTTCGAAATCCTCGATCACTTGAAAATAAGTTATTCTTTCGAAAGATTTTTATTTTTATGAATGCAAAGGAAATGTATTGTAATATATTCGTATTTAATGCGTTTTAGTGCCGATGATAACGGTTTAATATACCTATTGTAACAGCTTTACTAAGATCAAGGTTATCTCTTGTTTACTCTCGTCCGTGCGTCACTGCGGGTGCCAACTGAAAACCAGCGCTGGGTGTCTGACGCCTAGCAAATGCTGAGATGGTAACCCTTTCGGTATGGGCACGCTCAGCACAATTTTACTGTATTTTATTGTGTCTTTGTGTACTTCTCTTTTCCTTTTTTTTTGTTGCTGTTGTGTTGCGTCTGGGTCGAATAAATGTTTTCTATTCTATTCTATCTTTTTTTCTTTGTAAAATATAGTATACCTAAATCAAAGTCGATTTCCACGTCTGTCTGCTTCTCCGCTGTTTCTTCCTAAACAACGCCACGGATTATAATGTTGTTTTTAGCCGACTTTCAAAAAAGGAGGAGGTTCTATGTTCAACTGTACGTATGTTTTTTTTAAATATGTCCGCCGATTTCTCCGTCAGTTGTTTACCGATTTTCAAAATTCTTTTTTTATCCGAAAGGATATACTGCCGAGGTGGTCTTATATAAATTTTATCGAAATTGCTTCAGTGCTTTTTGAGAAACTGAACAAAAACGAAAAATACGTATACCTCGATGACGTTTTGGTGTTCTCCAAATATTTAAATTCCACGTTCCATGTTATTGGGGTTTTTCGTTCTGGGGTATATCAACGGTGTCAAATAATGAAGAAGTAAAATACAAACACCGACTTCCGAAATTAAAGTTACTTTTTAATTTTTAGTGTATTTTTTGGAAGTGTGTTGTTTTTTTTGTAAAAAAGCTTTTAGTATATTTTCTTTTTTGGAAGTCGGTTGTTTTTTTTTTAACTAATATTAAGAGCGATAAACGAGGAAGGTTTGTGTGTATGATTTGTACCCGTGCGGAGCCGGGGCGGGTTCCTAGTAAGTAATCAAGCTATTCATTAGCTTTGCCTCTCGTTGTACTCGTAGTTATCAAAATATGTGACACGTGTAAGTCTGTAGGTTTACCAAATATAATATTTTATAACTTTAGTACTTCTTTATCCACTCTATGGCTTCTAATGCTTTCTAATAGTGATTGAGGAGCTCGTGGCTAAAGTAATAACAGCCGCACGGGTCGATCCATAAGGTTCAGTTACGGTTACCGGGGTTGGTTCATGGATGGGTGACCATCTTCACATACCGAGACTCCTCCGTGCCTCGGAAAGCACGTTAAGCCGTTATTCCCGGCTGTCAATCGTGGATCTTTGACAGTCGTTACGGTTCGTCAGAAGCCCAAAAGTCTGACAACCAGTCTTACCACGGGGTGTCCTATTACCCAGTATCTGGGTTATGGAGGTCAGATAGGCAGTCGCTCCATGTAAAATACTGGTATTCAGTTGCATCCGGTTAGACTGGAAGCCGACCCCAAGATAGTTGGGAAAAGACTAAGAAGATTTATTGGTTTCTAATAGTGGTTTCGCATGCATTTCTACCTACGCAGGTACTTAATGATTTAGTCGGTGTTAGTGAATAGGTTAATCGATTTTACAACTTGTACAACAACACTCTATTGCTAACTGTGGAGGCTTGTAAATGGCTTGTTGTGAATTACCTTACTATTCTACTGGGTGGCGCAAAAGTAGTGGCACTAAAGAAAATACCTTTTTTTTTTTTATATGACATTTTCTGTCATTCTGTTGTTGAAAATTGTGTAGTGAACAAATGTAAAATACACTGAAAATAAACATGGACCGTTTTACTCCCCAAGAACGTGGAATAATTGTGTCAATGTTCTTACGGAATAATTCATCAGTGATAAGAACACAACGTGAATTTCGTCGACGATTTCCCCACCGTCCGGCACCGATTGGTCGCACAATTCGACGCTTTGCCACACGCCTTGAAGCAACTGGCTCAACATTGGATAGACCTAAGTCTGGGAGACCAAGAACAGGCCGTTCAGCTGAAAATATCGATGCTGTGCGCGAAGATGTGGAAGAGTGTCCAGAAACATCAACGAGGCGACGTGCCACGCAATTGGGCATTTCCAGACGGACCCTGCAGCGTATTTTGGTGAAAGACTTAAAGATGTTCCCGTATAAAACTCAAATGACTCATCAGCTGCTGCCTGCTGACCACCGAGCTCGTCTAGATTACTGCCAGCGCGTCATAAACCTCAACCTTGAAGAGGATGATTTTCCTTCAAAATTGGTTATGAGTGACGAAGCGCATTTCCATCTCTCAGGGCATGTCAATAAGCAGAATACTCGGTTCTGGGGCACTGATAATCCGCGCATTATTCAAGAAACACCTCTACACCCACTAAAAGTTACTGTATGGTGTGGCATCTGTGTTGACAGAGTGATCGGACCCTATTTTTTCGAAGACGCTGGAGGCAATGCGATTACTGTCACTGGAGAACGCTACAGAACCATGTTACGTGAGTTTTTGATACCCAGTTTGGACGAATTGGGGCTGGAGCACATCTGGTTTCAACAAGACGGCGCTACGGCACACACAGCGCGCGACACTATGGACTTAGTGAGGGACGCTTTTCCAGGCCGAGTTATCTCTCGTTTTGGCGATTTGCCTTGGCCTGCAAGATCACCCGATCTGACCAGTCCAGACTTCTTTCTTTGGGGTTTTTTGAAATCTCGGGTGTATGTGAACAAGCCACAGACTCTCGCAGCTCTAAAAGAAAACATTCGTCAAGAAATAACGAACATATCGCAGGAAGTGTTACGGCAAGTTATGCAAAATGTCATAAATAGGGCTCAAATGTGTATCAACTCTGGAGGTCACCATTTAAAAGACATCATCTTTAAATCCTAATGGTACGAAATTTAATGGCACAAATATACATTTAAAAAAATCTAAATCTAGTTTTCTAATTTAGAAAAAATGTTATAGCTGAACCAAATAGGGTCTTTACTTTTGCGCCACCCAGTATTACTCTTGGGTTAATAGCTGTTAGCCAACCAAACATAATAAAATAAAATAAAATCATAGGACAAGTTTCTTTGTAGAATGTTCTAGATGACACCTGGTTTGTGGTGATATTGTTAAGTACAGTCCCCCTTTGCAACTTATGAGGGGAAACCACGGAGACAGACAACAATAAGATCGACACAATGGTGTTTCGTAGGCATCCATTCTTTACCGTAAGATGCTTTAACTAAATATTCCGATTTTGCCTTTCAAATTCAAATATTTTATGGCAACTTGATTCTGAAAGGACAGGCCCATAATAGCAGAGAACATGATTGTGTGCTGAGAAAAGGGAAACGGAGGCCTTTGACAAGTAAAAAAGCATTACAGGCTAGATTGTTACGTTGCCCAGTAATAAAACATTACAGGCTAGCTTGTTACTTATTTGAACTTCGCAATTTGTCTGAATATGCAACTGCTCAAGTTCTTAGGGTTCCGTACCCGAAGGGTCCAAACGGAGCACTGTACTTAACTGTCACGTGAGATTCCCTCATTTTTCTTATTTACCCTTATATTCTACATTTGGTACGGAACCCTAAATGTGCTAAGTCCGACGTTGCACTTGGCCTGTTTTTTTTTATTTTCATTTATTTATTTATCTAACTGACAACTATCATTCCAGGCAGATAAGCGATAGAGTACAATCATTCTAATATCTACATATTGAATTAACAATTCGACTAATAATAATTAATAATACAATTCAACAAACAAGACAATTCAATAATCAATACTCCATACTATCAATACTCAATACCATTGTATAAAATTAAAATGATCTAATTTAAAGTTGACTGACTATACTTCCTGAAGAAAAGATTTTGATAAAAAGAGACAGCGAATGAACTGTCTGTACAGTACAATTATTTTCTTAATGTCCCTCGGCAATCATCGCATTTACGAATACAAACGAATGCTAATTTCCATGTTCATCAATTATTCGATCTTTCGTGTGTAATAATTTGAATTCAGAACTAAGTTCTTAGTTCACACAGAAATCAAAACAAAACAACAATAAAGTACTTATTTCTGAATTTAAATTATTATACATGATTTTAATAATTGATGGACATGGTTATTAGCATTCGTTTGTGATCGGAAATGTGATGATTGCCGAGGGACATTAAGAAAATAGTTGTACTGTACGGTGTCCATTCACATGGCAAAACTGTAAGCAACTACACCTAAGCACAGAGACAGCATAGAACAGGAAAGCCAGACTTTAAAACTCACCACTCATTTTCTTTCCCAGGTCAATTCGGCCGCGGCATCCTGAAGACCATCTCCTCCGGCATCAGCAAGCCGCTCAGCCAGCTGATGGCGGGCGCCAGGGACATCGGCTCCCTGGACACCGACCGTGGCTTCGTGGCCAGCCTGGCTTCCGGAGTCACCAGCGTGGCTAACGTGGCTAACTCCGTCGTGGACTCGTTTAAGGATCGGGTGCAGGCTATATATCCAGGTATGATTAACTGGCGTCTGCCAGCGGCTTCGCCCGCGTCCAATTAGTCCTTTCCCCATCATAAATTACTATAATCTGATCAGACTATAATCTATCTCTGTGCCAAATTTCATCCAGATCTGTTTAGCCGTTCTGGCGTGATTGACTAACAAACATCCATCCATCAAAACTATTCACATTAATAATATTAGTAGGATTTCCCCATCATCATCATCATCAGCCTTTTAATGTCCCCACTGCTGGGGCACAGACCTCTTCCCTGAGAGAGGGTGTGGGCCGTAATCCACCACGCGAGCCCAAGCCGGGTTGGTGGATGTCACTTGTCTTCGAATTTTTGGTTCTAAGACATGCCGGTTTCCTCACGATGTTTTCCTTCACCGTTTTGAGAGCAGTGGTGACGAAATAATTTACACAAAGTAAAGCGCCTGCCTGGGTTTGAACTCACGACCTACAACTTGTAAGTCGCGGCCGTTTCCACTGGGCCACCACTGCTCTACATCAGTAGTAGTAGTATAGTCTAGGATTTATCCGCATTATACTAGCCCAAGCATAGCATTATATTGAGACTATTTAGTTTCCTGCCCCTGTCCCATGTTACTTAAGGTTGGCAAAATTTTCTTTTTCTTCTGACCGTAGCGACAGTCAGAAGCTCAAGAGAAAAGATAGATGGAAAAGAAGAAGATTCTTTTGTCCAGCTTTCTCTCTGTATTCATTAACAGATATATTCATCGTTATTTTAGTCTCATTTGTATCGACCTTTTTATCACCTGCCCTTACCAAGCCCGCCATGCCATGATGTGGTGCATGTCCATACCCTTTGATCTTATCTGACACTGGAGCCACTTTTAAGATTATCATTTTGTCTAAGTAACATTCACTTGACCCGTTGGTCTTGTGGCATAGCTAGTTTCTGTACCTAGGTCGTGCAAAGTGTGAGTTTTTCAATAAGGGATTTCTCAGTGGCAGCTTGGAGTTTGAAAGTGGGCGTTGTGACACCCCCGGTCACGGAAACCACGTAAAGCCGTTGTTCTTGCATCTGATCTACACCTCCCCGGTCATCTCGAATGACCATACTATCGCCATGTGAGAATAAAAGAACAGAGACTTCACTTGTGCTTGCGCTTATGCTTAATTAGAGTGAGAGTGTGAGATGAGAGAGGCCGTCATGACCGAGATTTGCACATGAAGACTATACATTCTCTTTCTCGTCCCCAGGCACGGTGTGGTGCGGAGACGGGCGCTCAGCTACAGCCAGGTCCAGCGACCTGGGGCTGTTCTTCTTTACGGACACCTGCTGCCGTCAGCACGACGCCTGCAAGCTCTACATCCGGTCCGGCGAGACCAAGTACGGGCTCACTAACACTGGACTGTTCACCAGGTAAGATTGGGTACATTTCTTGTGAAGATATTTTTCTTCGTAAGAGAAATATCCACCCTAAGAAAACCGGCATTATCGAGAACCAAAAACTTAAAGGCAATATGATTGTTGAGTCGAAACTCCAAAGTCTAGAACATAGACGCCGAGTTGCTAGCCTGTCGGTTTTCTATCGGTTACATTTTGGGGAGTGTGCGACGGAATTGCACAATTTGATTCCGCTAAGCCCGTTTCATCAACGGACCACAAGACGTACGGCGAAGTGCCACCGGTTCATGGTGGACATCACATCCATACGCACAAAGCGTTTTGAGAAAACATTCATTGTGCGTACAGCTAGGGAGTGGAATTCCCTACCGGAGTCCTTGTTTCCTGATAGCTACAACCTGGGAGTCTTTAAGTCAAGAGTGAATAGGTTACTTCTAGGCAAGCGTGCTCCATCTTCGACCACATCATCGCTTACCATCAGGTGAGATGGTGGTCAAACGCGTGCCTATTAATAATAATAAAAAATAATAAAAATAATATGTTATTTCTCAGAGGAAGAATATGCTATTTGAAACTAGCTAAACGCTGCTATTGGCTACTACGGGTGCCTTGCAGTGGGCTAGTTACCTAAAACAATCTACTCAGTCCGTCAGTTAGATTAACAAAAAATATTCGAAACGTATTTTTTTCTTTGGTCACGTAAACCAAAAATGATACACTTTATACCGTTTAGTGACGTAACAAACTCCTGAACTTTGATGCGTTTTATCTTTGTAATTTTTTATTGGTTTGGTAAAGCAAAACACACGTGTCCAATATTTTTTGATAATGTAACTTACGGACGTCAATATATTATTTATTCATTTATAAAATACTTAACAAACTGTAATTAAAACAAAAACTTCTAACTAAATAAAACTTAAAATATGGCGTCAAAAATTCCTCCGCATCGCTGTCGACTGGAAGTGTACCCAAAAGACTGGCGGCATTGCCACGTTGTATAGCAATGCTTAACCTCTGGCCGAGGTAAAAGCCAGCCCTTGGGTCACGCGAAGTGTCAACAAGGCGTTTAGAAAGATCTTTAAATAATATATGAGCACTTGGACCCCACAGCCCAAGGGTTTCAACCCCAAACGGCTCGAAAATGAAGCTACCTACGAGGTTGCTATATTTCCGCCGCTTGAGGTTTGTCGCAGCCGCAGCGGCAGCACCGGCACAGCACTACGAACTAGGAAGATGAGTTGGCGCAAGAGTATCGACACATGTAGCGTCCCACACTAAAGGCCTACCCAACTTCCGCGGAAATAACGACATGCCGTCCGGTCTTTTACCATCGCCGCGAGCCAGACCATGTGGTTCTAATACAGCCGGCACGCTGGCGGAACTTACGGACTAAATAGAATTTTTATTTATATATCCAAGATACTTCTCAACTAGTGGGGCATTGTAATAACATTGTTACCGAAGATGCGGTTACAAAAGTGACCTATTCTTTTTTTTATAGCTTCGACTTGGGTTCTACCTGGGTTTTATGTTCTCTATTGTAGCGACAACTATTGTTATGCTTTCGAGAGATTCCAAATTGTTACGCTTACATAAACAATCATCTATCTGATTTGTATATTGTCGCATAACACTCACTGATGACTCATTGTCTCAAATGTCTCATTGATGAAGTAACCATAATTTGGTCACAAAATATCACGATATTACGGAATCCATGGCATGACTCCATAATGGTCTAATGACCATAATGTGATGATTTATGTAGTCAAATGCTTTGCGAAACTTTTTTGAAGATGTGCCAAAGAGTAATGGCCAGTGTTAGAAATCTACTATTGTTATTTATCGGACCCCGTTCCCTTACCGTTGTATTGTAGAAAAAAACCTTCCAAGTGCGAGTCAAACTCTTGCATGAAGGGTTCCGTGCCATCGTACAAGATTATACGCGTCTAATTGTTGCCATTATTAAGATCGAGCAAAAAAAGGCCAAAAATGCACGTTTCTAGTAGGTGAGCAAAGTAGATGGGCAAAGTGCTATTGAGATAATATTTGATTTGGAATTTCTCAAAAGCAACCTTTTTTTTTGAGGGTTGGAAGATCATCAGAAGACTCCTCTCGCTCTGAGTGGAGCGGGAGCGCGTGTCAGACTCTTACTGACTAATACCCACCCCTGTTACTTCAGTTGCCTGTACCAGAGCAAGGTTGCTTTTCAAACAACCCCGAGACCCTGAAGCAGCTCTAAGTCTGGATTTGTGTGTGGCTGATGGCAATATGGCAATAGATGGCTATGATCTCCCACAAGGTGGACCGATTACCTGGTGAGGGTCACCGGTAGCCGATGGATGCGACAAGCACCGGTGTTGCACAACTGGTCTATGTTCAGGTCCTATGTCCTATGTCCAGCAGAGGATGACTTTCGGCTAAAATGATGATGATGATGAAGTATTAATTAATAAAGTGTTTATAATTTGAAATAAGTAAGATGCTTCGATAGACACACGAAGAAAATATATTTACTTAGGTTATTTATTGTCAATCAATCTGTCTAGCCTTTGCCCAACTATCTTGGGGTCGGCTTCCAGTCTAACCAGATGCAGCTGAATACCAGTATTACTCATCTAGCTAAAATAGACATAAAAAAAATGTTGACGTTTAAAAGTGTTGTTAAAACCTAATTACAAAAATAAAATCATTTATCAGTTACTGGGTAATACGATACCCCTTGGTAAGACTGGTTGTCAGACTTTCAGGCTTCTGACGACCCGTAACGACTGTCAAAAATCCACGATTGACAGCACGGACCAACAGCTTAACGTACTTTCCGAGGCACGGAGGAGTCTCGGTATGTAAAACGGTGTAAAAAAATGTAACTTAGGTTATTTATTGTAACGGTTATAAAATCATCAATGAAAGCATTTATTTCGTCTTACGGCAATAAAAAAAAAATATATATATATCGATTTAATGCTGAAGACATTAAACTCTAAAACTGCCGATTACTTTCACAGTTAAACCTTGTACCGGCAAAGATTGATAATAAAAAGCATAAAGACCGCTATTACAACACTCAGGCGCATTCAAGTCAGAACAATCGAGTAATTGCCGCGAAACTGTGGATTTCGTCGTAGTTTTCTTTTTATTGAATTGTGGCATGGGTAAGCCTAGTTAACAGACCGATGAGAATTCACAATGATAGAAAGTATCACTAACAGTAGATAGTAAAAAGTAAAACTACGGGTAATTTCCGACATGTGTATGTACATGGGTTAAAACTGTTTCTACAAGTAGTATTAAAAGTTTAAGAAAATATTTGTAATAAGTTTTCCTGTTGGTAAATAAAATTAAGGCAGTGGTGGCTCAGTAATATTGGCCGCGACTTACAAGTTGTACACTTTACGGTGAGTAAAGTATTTCATCACCACTGCTCTCAAAACGGTGAAGGAACACATCGTGAGGAAACTGGGCATGTCCTAGAACTAAAAACTTTGAAAATGTGTGACATTAATTGGACCCGCGTGGTGGATTTCGGCCCCTCTCACAGAGAGGAGGCCTGTGTCCCAGCAGTGGGAACTTTATAATTTCATAAACATGCGATCCCTAACTGAAACACAACAAATTCCTTGCATGATTATGAAAGACTGGTCTCTGGGACATACCCTCTCCTAAGAGCATGTAACAGTAGATCCGTCCTAGCTTGCCAGTGAGCGCTGAAGACAGCTGCAGGATAGGCTATAATTATTAGCCATATTAGACCACATGATCGCAACCATAGTCGCACAGAATTTGGTCACCGTAGCCAAAATCGGCATGGGATATATTTTTTACCGTCCCAGCTTTAATTCTTTATTGTACACCAAATAACTAACATAGTTCACATTGATTAAATAGTTAATGTGCAAAGGCGAGTTTAACTCAATGTTGACTTTTCTCCCAGCAAACCATTAAGTGATAGAGAGAGATTACATGCGAGGGAAGGATCCACTTTACAACATAAATTAACATAAATAACATACTAAATAAATACCAATACAGTGTGAAATGAAGTGCTCTTTAATTTTCTTCTTGAAGACCTCCAGTGAAGGCCTCCAGCTTGCCAATGAGTGCTGAAAGCAGCTGCAGGATAAGTTATATTAGCCAAATCAGAGCACATGATCGCAACACATAGTCGCACAGAAATTAGTCACCGTAGCCGAAATTGGCGTAGGATATATAATTTACGTATCCATCCCAGTTTGCCAGTGAACGCTGAACTCAAGATGTTAAAATAGCAACAGTAGTAGGCATAGTTGAAAGGTCTCAACAAAAAGTAGACAACGACATGAGTGACATTGCTGAATCGAACAGAGTCCATTGAGAAATATTGACAATATGCAGTGAACATAGATTTGGAAACTGTGACCTTATCGGCATTACTAAATGTTTGCTAAACATGTCAACTGGCCCTCAACAATATTTTATTCAAACAAATCCGCTTTACTTGATAAACACAGTTTCTACCAGTTTATTTTGAGTTTGTTGCGTACCTTCTCTTGTGAAATCGTCGCCGAATCATTGTCATTATCGAAACGGGTTTCTTAAAAGTGACAAAGATAGTGTGTGTGTGTAGTAATTAATATCAATACTAGTATTAGTATACATATTCAGTGTTTGTGCCGCGTCTCTCCACAGACCAGGTCCCACCTGCACCTTGCGCCACATGCCCAGTTACCTATTCACGTAAGGATTTTATGACAGCTTCAGCGGACGGCATTGCCGTGGCCGAATACTGCGCCAGGCAAGAGATTTAATCTAAGAAATATTCTATTATGCCATCGACACGCTAACAAGAAGAAGAAGTATGGTCGTTCAAATCTCGTCACTTCTTAACAGATACGGGTATCATTTTGAAATCAGGACTTTATATTCGACCTATTCTGTTCTTTTTCCATGCTTTCTTCCTCATATTTCATATAATCATATAATCTCATAATTATCTTCTACAGTTCTAGAGCGTTCAAAAAAGTGTATGTTAATATTCTTTTTCCATGCTTTCTTCCTCATATTTCATATAATCGTATAATCTCTTAATTATCTTCTACAGTTCTAGAGCGTTCTAAAAAGTGTATGTTAATATTTATTTTCGAGGAAACCTACCTACATACAATTCGTTACTGGGTCACATTGAGTGCGGCCACGCTCCGCCGACCGTGTTGCGCTTGCGCATGTTCAAGGGCACTGCAGGTGAGCCCGTATGTCGAGTGTAGGTGTAGTTAGACGATATTATAGTTGCGTGCGTTGCGTGCTCGCGTGTTAGCCACCAGGAAGGTATGCAGTGGTGGTCAATGAACTGTGGGTGCTGATTAAATTTTCTTGGCGTCTCTGATAAAGCAATTATTTTGTACACGTGTTTATTTCTCAAGTTAGAAACTTGCGTAGAAGTGTCAAAGTAGTGGGAATCGAGTGTCTAGCTAGCGGCCTTTAGTGTATGGTTGAAATCAGATACCTCACATTTTAAGGCAGGCAGGATGGCAAATAGGCCAAGGGTCACAGTTAGTGTAAATTAGCTTCATGTAGACAGGAGTCTGCCAACCAACGCAACGCATTTGCCACCTGAAGGAATTATGTGCTCCTACCACAGCATTGTAGATAGATGCATTGCCTCCAGGGGTAAAGTTGTAGATGTTACTTGATCGACATCCGTACGCTTTATTGGGAAACTGGGCACTGCGATGCTGCTATGATGTTAGAAATAATATAGTATCTTGTCGATGGTCTACACTGGATCCTACCCTCTATTGTGATCTCTCTCTAACACTCAAAGGTTTGCTGGGAGAAAACTCAACTTTGAATTAAGCTTGCCTTTGCATTTGAACTTTATTATCACTGTGTATTGTGTTGTTTTTGGTGTTTAATACAGTACAACTCTTAGTCTTGTTCGGGCAGTGTGCGTCGTAATAGCATTGTCGAATTTTGCCAAACCCGTTCCATCATCGGACCACTAGATGTACGGAGATGAAGCACCACCGGTACATTGTGAACATCCCACCCATAATCATAAAACGTTTTGGGAACACATTCATTGTGCGTACAGCTAAGAAGTGGAATTCCCTGCTAGAGTCTGTGTTTCCTGATAGCTACAGCCTGGAGGACTTTAATTCAAGAGTGAATAGGTTATTTCTATGCAAGCGTGCTTCATCGTCGACTACATCATCGTTTACCATCAGGTGAGATGGTGGTCCAGCGCAAGCCTCATCATCATTCTCCTGCCCTTATACCAAATTATTTGGGGTCGGCGCAACATGTCTTTTTCTTCCATACTCCTCTATTAGTCGTAAATGGCAAAATATGAATAGAATGAGGGGCGACTCCTCACATCACACACACTCCTTCACAAAAGCAGCAATTCTACTAACCACTGTTACACAGTTACCCAGTGTATTGAGGTTTTTGCCAAACATATGTAAGTATAATGACCTCAGCCCTAGTTTCCCGGTTCCACAAACGTAATATTACGTCATGTCCTCCAATGTAATCCTGTAATTGTTAATGACCTGGGAAATGGCCGATCTAGCTAATTACAACACAAATCAAAACAACACTAGAAACTGCCTTAGCCCATCAAATATGACCAAATATGGCGGACACTACTAATAATGAGCTTCCTTACACTACTTACCAAGTTATGCATTACATTTGTCTTGAACTAAAAGTGATGTGAGATAGGGGTTATGTTAGCATGAGTTAGGAAGTATTTAAGTTTGTATGCAACGTTGTGGTTGAATGGGTAATGTTGCCCAACAAAGTCGACAAAGATGATTATATTAAATTGATCGATTGACTGGGGGTTAGAATGAGCTATTAGAATATTGGCAATATTGTACGAGTCGTGCGACATACAGGATGACTGGGTGATTGCACTTTGTACAAAAATAAATTATTATTATTATTTATGGGAAAACGTTTAGTTTTTCTTAGCTCTAAGCTAGTTTTAAGCTATATTAATGGATCAAGCCTAGTCATTGTAGCGTGAGTTAAGTACTCTTAAGGTGTAGGATTGATGTTATCAGCAAAAATTTCATTTTCTTCTATCTGTATGAACTTCCTTACTATTCTGCAGGTGTTCAAAATTGCTGCTTTCTGAAGTGTAACGTAAATTGAGTCTTTAAGGTCTATTTGTTTGAGGCTACGGGGTATGAAACCTGTAGTGGAGATAACAATGGGTACTACGAACACTTTTTCTTGTATCCAAATTCTAGTTACCTCCTGTTTAAGTTCAGCGTATTTACTGATTTTCTCACCTATTGTTTTTTGTAAGTTATTATTATTAGTATTGCTCTAATAAGGTTCTTTCAGTTTTGTAAACCGTAAAGCAGAAATACTCGCTCATGCAAGCGTCACTCAAGTTCACTCAACTCAAGTCATGAATGTTGGTTGCATGATGCAAAAATCAAAGTAGGTATCTAGATTTTTTCAGTAACCGTCAGTCACTGTATTGGACAATCCGTCGTCAACCTTGACTGTGGTAAAACTAATAGCAAAACCTACCGTATATGGACGCCTTACAGAAGATGCAATCAAAACAAATACATAATTTAGTGCACTTAGGTAGGAAATGATCTGCAGGTTATCATTAGGATCTTTATTAATTGCTTAAATTTACATATTAATCAAAGAAACTGCATTCAATGACTTTGTATCTGTTTCGAAAGTAGACTTCAATCAAGATCTATTTCTATTTGCTAAAAAAACAACAGACCGGGATCACTAATTCGTTAACTATGAAGTATGGCAATGACGCAATCATTTTTACTGTTTTTTTGAGCAGTTCTTTTAAAATCTTTAAATGCCTATTAAAATACAAATTTTGAAGATTGAGAGGCACCGTTAAACGTACGGAACGGTGGAGGAGATGATTGTTTATTTTTCACCCATTGTAGGGACTATGGCCGTAAATCCTCCAGCATAGAATGTCATCGGCAATAATGAGCTCGTTGAGTCAAAGCTCCTAAGTCTAGAGCATCGACGCCGAGTTGCTAGCCTCAGACAGACGCAGAGTGTGCGTCGGAATTGCATAGTTTAATTCCGCCAAGCCCGTTCTATTATCGAATCACTAGACGTACGGCGATGCGCCACCGGTAAATGGTGAATACCCCACCCACACACACAAAACTTTATGGAAACACAATCATTCATTGTAGGCTACAGCTACTGGGTACGCCACCCTCGCGGCGGTAGTGACCCTCTTTGAGGAGTGGCTGGAGAGGAATCACGGCGTCCTCACCTTCCGCCTGACGCAGGTTCTCACCGGACACGGTTGTTTCGGGGGGTTCCTGTTTCGGATAAGGCGGGAGGAAACGCCCGGGTGTTACCACTGCGCGGATCGCCTAGAGGACACAGTGGAGCATACGGTGGTGGTCTGCCCCGCTTGGGTGGAGCACTGCCGTGTCCTCGTGGATGCGATAGGCGGTAGCGACCTCTCACGCCCGGCACTGGTTCAGGCCATGGTACGGGGCGAGATAGAATGGGATGCCTCTCCTCCTTCTGCGAAGCAGTAATGCTCGCGAAGGCGGAGGCGGGAAGGGTGAGGGAAGCTCAACGGAGTGGCCCTCACACCCGCGGCCGCTACCATCGCAGGAGAAGCACTGGGCGTAGGACGTCGAGAGATGATCTCCGGCCACCGTAGACTCGGGCCTGCGGACGGCGAGCAGTGGGTAGCTCGCCGTCCGATCAACACCAGGCCCATGAGTCGACGGCGCGTTGTGTTCCAGAGATGATTGTCAGCCACCACTGACGGGGCCCATCGTGGCCGGTGCCTGCATGCCTAGGGGTAGCGGATAAATTCTTAACAGAGTTACCGCACCCCTGGGCACTCAGGCAGGGAAGGAACTCAGGTGGGTTTTAATCAGTAAGAGTCTGACACACCCTCTCGCTCCACCCAGAGCGTGAGATGTCATTGGATGATTTCCCACGCCGCCAAAAAAAAAAAGGGTACAGCTAAGGAGTGGAATTCCCTGCCGGAGTCTGTGTTTTCTGATAGCTGCATAAGGCTCTTTAGGGTAAGCTCAAGGGTAGCCCGCGAAATTCAAATTTTCTTACGTTTGTTGTCATCATAGGTACACTACACTGACCTGCAACTTGTAAAAAATGTGAGAAAATTTTAATTTCGCGGGCTACCCTGGCGCTTCGCGTCAAAAAAAAGGTTACTTCTAGGTAAGCGTTCTCCATCCTCGACCACATCTTCGATTACCATCAGGTGAGATAGTGGTCAAGTGCAAGCCTAACAACAACAAAAAAACACCTTAATATTGCGTACAGTAAGTAACGATAATTTTAGTATTGTGATATTCGTAGGCAATAATGTAGGATCAATTTGACCCAAAGCCTAAAGCATTGCATTATGCAGTAACAAGATACGACCGGTTGCTCAGTTGCTAACCGATGTCTTAGCAGTTGGTTGCTAATTGATTGTTACAACTATGCATTTTCATTATCAGCTGTTGGGAAATTGTAGATTCTGTGGAGAAATGTTTTTCATGTCTAATGATAATGTTCAATATTATCTGCAATGATGGTGTTTAGGTAATGCAGAGTAATTTTATTTCAATTTTCAAGATTACATTTTTTTTTCTACACCCTTTCAAATCCTTCTATTACCCCTACCGCTTTTGGGCTATACAATGTGATGTATTTCGCACTAGTGCAGAAAAGTGCGGCGGCCAGTCTCGCCGCAAGTTATTATATTTATTGTATCAGGCTAGTCACCCGCCAGCTTTTTTTTTTTTTTTTTTATTTGAGATGGGTTTGTTCTTGACTCTAGTCTAGGTCAGAGGTGACAGAGACAGGGTTGATGATGGAGCGAGCTTACCCAGAAGAAGCCTGTTCACTCTAACTTTGAAGAGTTTAGGGTTGTATGTGTTCGGAATCACAGACGCAGGTAGAAAGTTCCACTCCTTTGCTGTGCGCATTATAAAGACGCTTGGAAACGCTTAGTGCGAATTTATGAAAAAACAACAAGATAGGGATGGTAACATGCCTTGCGATTAAATGTCCGATGGTAGAAGGGGGCCGGTGGGATGAGGTCGTGGAGTTCTCCGAAGTACATTCTGTAGAATACCGACAAGCAGGCAACCTTGCGGCGATGAGCCAAACTGTGATGTTTGGTATCCACTAGTTTTACGTCACTAATGAGCCTCTTAGCTCTGCGTTCCACCCAGTCAAGCGCAGCAAGTTGGTATTTAACTGAGCCATCCCAAAGGTGGCTGCAATACTCCATGCAAGATCGGACTTGTGCTTTGTAAAGGTTTAAAAGCTGTCTAGACGTGAAGTATCGCCTCACTCTATTTAGGATGCCCAGCTTTTTGGCAGCAGTTTGGGCTTTGTAATCAATGGTGGCGCCGAAGTTGAGACTAAATGTCAACTCCATGCCTAGAAGCTCGAGGTCATCGATCAGTTACAGGAACAGATGTAGGTACCCCGAAAAGTTTGGACGAAACGCCTCCTTTTTGCGGTAAAAATACACGCCTGTGTTTTGGTGGCGTTAAAAGAGACCAGATTGTCATCACCAAACTGGGAGACAAGGCATAAGGTCGAATTTGTGCGCTCTACCATGGCCTCTTTCAAGGAACTAACTTCACCCTCGCCGCTGCTGGTCGCGAGGAAGCCCCCACGAAGCTCCATTAAAAATAATCCGCGAGCCATTTCATACAATTGTTACTAAATATTATGTTTATTTAGTTATACTTTATTTTTTCGAGTATGTTGAAAAACGTCGTTTGAACACGTGGGCAATTGTCATTGCAGTTTCTCGACTCCAAAACGTCGCATTCGGCTCAGGCTCAGTATTCCGCATCGACTGGAATTGGAAACGATTGTCCAGAATGTGCTGTTTTATGTGCCTTCTTTACGGCTCAGCATTCCGATCCACACAGGTCTTATTCATCTATTTCAATCAGTCTCCCATAACCATTTAATCAACTTTTCCACACTTACACGCTTACACAATGGCACTTCCCGAGGCATCGAGTGTCACTAAGTGGGTTCCCAACGAGCGGCGCTTGCGCAATCTTGCGTAACTGTCGGAAGTTAAATAACAGTTAATTGTCAGACGGTGCTGCTATTGTGGCTTTTGAACTGGAGACGAATTGTTGTAACTGTTTGATGGTGATACAGTAGGCCGCACGTTAGTGGTGACAAAACTGTAACTGCCTATAGCAAGTTTATTCATTAATTTAAATAATATACTGCTAAAACAAAAAGATCAATAACAGAAGTAAGACTGACAGCCAATAAGAAGTCTTGACTTATAAAATTCAGAATAAAAAAAAACTGAACAACTAAAAACCACAACAACTACTACAAAAGAACAATAACAACAAATCAATAACTAAATAACTAATTCTCTACAGTTTAACTAAATTGGTTTTACTCTCATTGCATAACAATCTTAACTTTACTTAACTAAGGGCTGATTTTTCAATAGTCAGATAACTTTTAACTGAGGAATAAAAATTGCGGTTTGACATATTAATTTCTATACAAAAACTGTCAAAATGCCATTTTTATTCCTCAGTTAAAAGTTATCTGACTATTGAAAAATCAGCTCATAGTTAAGTAATTTTATGACGCGCCGAAGAAGTTGTAGAGCAGTTAATTTCAAGTTTGAGTAGAACTCTTTAAAGTTCTGAGTTGAGTCTACACGATATCTGACAAATGCTTGCATTGTCTGGACAGGTCTACTCAAATCTGTATGGTGCTTTCCTCAAAAGCTCACTTCAGGCCTTAACTTACGTTTTACAGTTTCTCAGATCAAAATGCCTGAGTGCCCAGGGGAGCGGTAACACTGTTATGAATTTATCTGCTACACCTAGGTATGACATATTGACATGCGATACCTAACTTACATTTTTCAGAACGTTTTTTTTTTTCAAATCATTTATAGGCTCTCGCTTGTCCTGGAATAATGGCAAGCGCGATGGTAATCGATGACGTTGTCGACGATGGAGCACGCTTGCCTAGAAGTAACCTCTTCACTCTTGACGAGACCGTCAGGTTGCAGCTATCAGGAAACACAGACTCCGGCAGAGTATTCATCATCATCACCTTCCTGCCCTTGTCCCAGGTTACTTGTGGTCGGCGCAACACGTTTTCTCCTATCCCCCTGTCAACCTCTCGCTATAAATCACTATCTTTTCTCTCATATCTTCACACAATATATACATCTTTTACGATCTCCTGTCTGTCAGTTTTCATCCATCCACATTCAGCATATCATATCATGTCATAATGATCAAATATCATGGAGAGGGTGTGGGTCATAAACCACCATGCGGGCCCTAAGTGGGCTAGTGGATATCATATTTTACATTCGTTACGTTTATTTAACTATACTTACGTTACCCATTTATTTAATTTTTTTCTTAATAATACTGTTTTTTATGCACCTGCGATATTATCTCTCCACCACTATTTGACTGGTAGAGAATGCCGCCGCATTAAGTCTGCATTTGTACATCTGATGCAAAAAGTTTTAATAAATATTTATACTTAACTATAACTAAAAAAAAAATAAAAAAAATTAAAACTTTTACTTAACTAAAACTAAAAATAATCTAAAATATGGCGTCGAAAAATTCCTCCACAAATAATAAATATTTTTTTTATGTTTGCCAATCATATTTATGAACAATCAACACAAATCCTACTTACTTGCGAAAGGAGCACATTACCAGTGCAGCAATTTTCAATGTTGCGGTCAAATACTACTTACAAGGTTATGAACTAATCTTGCCTAAGCAAGGTCAACTTTGTATTGGATTTAGCGATCATTCATATCACTGTTAGGAAACTGATTTGCGTATATGACTAGATTATAATTTAATTAGAAACATTCTCCCAATGACGTATTATAATATCATTGCAGTCTCCATATTAACTTATAGGTTATTTGAGTTCAAATAATAATTGTTTACTGATTTGACTGTGGTAGCCCTAGTTTATCACTTGTGGCTTCGAATCACAGCCCCTAACGATAGATTCTACCGTTGCACGTATAAGGGCCTACCTTCCCCATAAGTGGCGCCCTCATTGAATAAAAATTCGTATCTTAGCCTAGAAAATAAAGATTAAAGAATCCTATGTTGCGTTTGTTACAAATAGGATAAGGTATTTTTACGTTGTTAAAACAGGACTTAAAGTGTTTCGTATTCAAAGTAGTAGGCAAAAGTGTCAAAAACGGCCGTTTTTGGTACTTTGGATACAGAACACTGAGTCCTGTTTCAACAACGTAAAAATACCTTAAGCTCTTTGTAACAAACGCAACATAGGATTTTTTGCTACAATTTTTTATTTAATGAGGGCGCCACTTGGCGGCTATATACGCCTTAAGCAGGCACACCAATGTATGGAGGCTTATTTAATTTTACTTAAATTACACAAATTAAAGTGCCTGCCTAGGTTCGAACCCATGACTTACGACACCTAAGTTAGAACCGTTACCACCAGGCCACCACTGCTCACAATTGGGTTCATGACAAAAAAAATCTAAGCAGTTCGTCAGTTATATTACCAAAAAATATTGGACACGTATTTTTACTTTTGTCACGTAAAAAGAAAATAAAGACGATACAGTTCATTAAAATTTCGCATGTCGTCACACCTGAGTTAAAATTATACCACTATTTCCTCAAAAGTGTCGTAACAAGCCCGACGCCTGAACTTTGATGCGTTTTGTTTTGTCTTTATCATTTTTCATTGATTTGTTAAAGCAAAAAATACGTGTCCAACGGAAAGAAAAAAGAAACATTGTTTATTCTGCACAAATACTCGTACAACGCACATTACAGAAAAACAATAAACATACAAGAATGCTAAAAGCCTCGTATTCACTGAATGTAAGTCTTCTGTTCATTGCCCAATGTCAGGGTCCGCCAACAACCAAAGATGACACATTGCGTAATAATAGTAATAATGCGTAATATAATCTGTATTTTTTGATTATCTAACTTACGGACTAAATAGATTTTTTTTACCCTAGTATCATCTCTATTTATGTGCCTTCTTCAAACACATCTTCCTATCACAATAACATAATTATCTGTATAACTGATAATTAGTAATTACATCACAGCTGCGCCCGTACCGTGGAGAAGTAAACGGCACTAAACATCTGCATCATTAGATAAGCGCTTGCGCAAGTGATCGGCGCGAGGAGAAAGTTATGTAGGTACACAGTTGTTAGTACTTACCAAGAAGTATCATTGAAATGCTAGATGAATACTAAGCTGGATTATTTTTAGCTTACTTACTTCTCTTCCCGCGGCTTCGCTGCCGTGTATCCCACAGGAACCCTACATTTTCCTCTCCCCCCCGGATCTCGAACGAGTTTAGACGTGTCCACCTTGTCAAAATTTTATTTTAAATATAAATTTATTTCCGAAAAAATACAGTGAAATATTAACAAAAGTACTAGGCGAGCAGTACGCTGACGGAGATAGCAATTCCAGCAGTGAAGCGGCACGAGCAGGACAACAACAGTCGACGCAACTAGTATCCTGAACTTCGCTGCGTACGCGGCGTCATACGGAACACAGCGGCTCCTCACCACTACAAGCGCATTGATGCTTGCCACAGTTCATAAGTGACAGCGATTGGGCGGGTAAATATTGCTCCTTAGTTTAAGGTGTAATATTGTTATAGTAACATAACTGTACTTACGTACACTAAAAATACCACCAAAAGCTGGATTACATACATACAATGTCTGTTTCACGTACTCCTCCGAAAAGTGGTACTAAGCTTGTTTCTCCCACTCAATTTGGATCGGATCCTGCGCTATATACACCTGAAAGTCAGCAGCAAATAGACTTGAACATTACAAAGCGAAGCAAACGCCGCTTTAATGATCCTTCAAGCACAGCAGATATTTCATTGTCTGACTTATTGATTAAAATGGACGAAATAAAAAAGCAGCAAGACGCTAAATTCGCCACCTTGGAACTATCTCTGAAGGAGCTAACAAACCAAAACGGTGAAATAAATAAATCAATGATGTTGCTGTCCGAGAAATACGATGACGTTCTTACTGACTTGAAAACTCTTAAACAAGAAAACTGTTCATTAAAGGACCATATAAAGACTTTGGATGCGAAAATGGAACATTTTGAAAAAAATGCACGGTCTACCATGATAGAGTTAAGAAATGTCCCAGTCACTGAATCTGAGAGCAAGGAACAGCTAGTTGAGATAGCAAAAAAGATTGGAAATATTACTAAGGTTCCAATTCTGGACTCCGATATTCGAGATGTATCTCGTCTAAAGCTGAAAGGCAAACCCTCAGGCCCTATTATCGTGGACTTCACATCAACCATAAAGAGAGAACAGTTTATAAAGGCTGCTGGGTCTTACAATAAGGCAAATCGTGAAAAACGTTTGAGTACCACTAATCTGAATATGGTTGGACCAGCAAAGCCAATATACGTGGGTGAATCTCTCACTGCTTCAATTAGACGTCTTCACTATATAACCAGATTATTTGCTAAAAAATATAACTACGATCACTGTTGGACTTCGTTTGGTAAGGTGTTTTTAAAACGTAATGAAGACCAACCCCGTCTACGCGTATACTGCGAAGAAGATCTTCAAAGCATGGAAAAAAATATTTGACTAGTTTTTCTTGCTGGAAAACTTGTTTACATTCCAACAGCATGCATAACATTTTGCATTATTTATTTGGTAAGCGCCTATCATTACTCTGTTCACGTACACTGCATACATGACAATAAAACAGTTACTTCCACATTACAACTGATTAATAATACTCTACACTATTTTCTATCAAAACATACTTACATAACACAACCACGCCCCCAAACGATCATACAATATCTAAAATATTATGTCGTACCTAATACTATACTCGTATGTAATACTTTTCGCAGCCATTTGTCAAGATTGGAATTCATAAGTATTAATATCATTTTACATAAAAATATAACATCACATTATAATATGGTCAAATTAACCCTCAAATACGATCCTGCTAAATTATTACTAAAGCGAAATTCAATGAGTTAAACCATTTTCAAAGTGAAATAGACTCTTTTAATGTTGCTGATTTTGTCATCTGTGATGCGGAGGACTGTTCGGGTCTGTTACCAAACTCCAAAAAATGTTTTAAAATGTTTCAACAAAATATTCGTAGTGTAAAATGTAACCTACCTGGATTATTACCGATTATTGCCAGTACTGGGGTGAATTGGGACTGCATTGTTTTGACAGAGTGCTGGTTGCCATCAACCGTTTTCATACCGTCCTTAGATGGATATGACAGTTTTGCCACCACTAACAACCTTACGCAGAATGAAGGTGTTGTTGTGTACTGCAAGAACGATTTGTTTATCTCAGTTGAAGAACCTGGGATTGAGGACGCAAACTGTCTTGTGATTACCTTAAATAAAGACACAGTAGCCTTGGCCATCTACAGGCCCCCCGGGTACAGAAATATTGATAACTATTTATCATCTACTATTAATCATCTACTATTAAAATACTCATCTAAGCAAAATATCATATTATTGGGAGACATTAATATCAACATTGCCGAACACAGTGCTGACAACAATTTTTCTGCATACCTAGATATGATGGCGTACCATGGTATGATGCCTGCATACACAGTACCTACACACAATAAAACATGTTTAGATCACACGTTTCTGAAGACTAAACTAACAGCTCGTTGTCTTATACTCCAAACAACAATAACAGACCATAATAGTGTTGCTTTATATATAGCTAGTCTTCCTAAACAAAAACCTGTCAAAATTGTAAAGTACTTAGATCACAACCTTCTAAATGCGGAACTTAAAAATGTTGACTTTAGTCCACTATACACAATTAAAAATGCCAACGAGGCTGCTAATTTCCTCCACAGTATACTTCATACGGCTATCCAAAACAACACTAAAGAAGTCAAAATATCAAACAGGAAAAAAATTCTAAAACCGTGGATAACCCCAGGCATTCTGAAGTGCATTAAAAACCGCGATAATCTGTATAAAAAAGTAAAGAAAAACCCAGACAATGAGATAAATAAAATTACTTATAAACGATACCGAAGTTTTTGTTCATCATTATTGAAAAAACTTAAAAGAGACTATGAGAAACTGCAATTCCAAAACGCAGGAAAAAAATGTAAAAAAATTTGGAAAATAGTCAAAGAGATAACATACTTAAGTAAACCAAAAGACAGCCCGATTGAACTTATAAGCAACAGTGACCCCCAAAATTCCGCAAATATTGTTAACCAATACTTCGCAAATGTTGGTAAATCGTTAGCAGAAAAGATCACTCAGAATAATCTGCAAACGGAACCCATCACCTTAAACTTGTGTAGCCATTCTTTTTGTCTGCTCCCTACGGATGAATATGAGATTGGGACGTTAATAGCAGGATTGAGGAGTGATTGTTCGGTAGGTCTTGATATGATATCTAGCGACGTCTTGAAATCAAATAAAGATGTTCTAACATTACCTATAACGTACATCTGTAATCTGTCTCTGGCAACCGGTGTATTTCCGAAAATCTATAAGAAGTCAAGAGTTCACCCGATACATAAGAGTGGTGACAGAGACTGTGTCAGTAATTATAGGCCAATCTCAATTCTCCCTACCCTATCAAAAATTTTAGAGCGTATCATTAACAAGAGGCTTGTTAACTACTTGGAAAATAAAAATCTTTTGTCACATACACAATTTGGTTTCAGAGCCAACAGATCAACCGCCGATGCTGTGTTAGAACTAACAAATTATGTAGTTAACAACCTAGATTCAAAGAGGAAAACCATTGGAATATTCTTAGATTTAGCAAAGGCCTTTGACACAGTCTCTGTCCCTATCCTGTTAACAAAGCTCGAAAGCCTTGGTGTACGGGATCTTCAATTAAAACTATTTAAAGATTACCTATCTGATAGAACACAGTGTGTAAAAATCGGTAACATAACTAGTGTAGAGGTCCCAGTGACTTTTGGAGTTCCCCAGGGCAGTATTCTCGGACCGACACTGTTCTTAGTCTATATAAATGATATATGTCAGCTAGAGGTTCCCGATTCGAAAATTGTTGCGTTTGCGGATGATACGGCCTTAATTTTCAGTGGTAACTCCTGGAATGAAGTTTTTGCCAAAGCTCAGATGGGCATGAACACAGTGAGCAGTTGGTTAAGTAATAATTTACTTACCTTAAATGTAGAAAAAACGACATACATAACATTTTCCATTAAAACCAATGACAAACCGGATCCCACTTTAAGCATTGTCTCCCACTCGTGCCCACATGCAAATGATCCAAATTGTCAGTGTCCTAACCTAAAACATACTGAATCCACCAAGTATTTAGGCGTAATTATTGACAGAAATCTTAAATTTCACGATCATATTAATCTTATATCTGCGAGAGTGCGTCGACTAACAGTAATATTTAAGGCCTTAAGAAACACTGCTTCAAAATCTGTTATAAAATCGGTCTACTATGCTCTCTGTCAGTCTCAGCTTGAATACTGTATCTCGACATGGGGTGGCACATGTAAAACTCATTTCTTAAAAGTTGAGAGGGCACAAAGATCACTCCTGAAGGTAAGCTTGTTTCTACCTTTTTATCACCCAACAACTGATGTCTACACAAAATGGAAGGTACTTACTGTGAGGCAGCTCTTCATCCTAAAAACGGTTATGAAACAGCATTCCATAACAACTTTTAAACCAGAAACAATTAGACACAAACGTCGTAAGCACACGGTCTGCTCTGCATCGTCATTCAAGACTAAGTTTGCACATCGGTTTTTCTGCTACCAGGGTTCAAATTTATATAACAAGCTAAATCGGACCTTAACGATTTATCCTTTACCAAAAACCAAATGTAAGTCTTTGGTCTCGGACTGGTTGCAAAATTTGGATTATAATTTTACTGAAAGTCTGCTAAATTCAAATTAAATTGGTACGATATAAGTTTTTAACTTACGCCCAAACCCTCACACGTACACATCGGCACACTAGACCTGACACTCAACACTACACAGTGACATCACACAGACACTTACATCACACACTCTCTTAGACACACACATACACACAGATACAGGCGCTCTGATTATCTTTTTGTTTCTTTTTCTATTTCTACCCTCAGAATTATAACTTTTAAGTTTTGTATCTTTAAATCTCCTTAGATTGAAGTTTTGCAATTTTATTGACCAAAACTATCTGTTCTTCCGTGGGGTGGGGACCTGGTGATTTGTAATACGGGCATTTCATGCCCAACTCAGACACCAGCTCCTCACATTGCTAAGTAAACAAATAATAATAACTATGTTAAACCTAGAATAAGCTTGTCATTGTGAGGAGAAATAAAGAATTTTATTATTATTATTATTATTTTCTATCAGGAAAAAAATGGGATTTAGAGTAATCCTACTACAAAAAAATGCCTATAATTTAATATTTATTATTGAGGAGCTCGTGGCTAAAGTAATAACAGCTGCACGGGTCGATCCATTAGGTTAAGCTTCGCTTACCAGGGTTGGTACATGGATGGGTGACCATCTTTACATACCGAGACTCCTCCGTGCCTCGGAAAGCACGTTAAGCCGTTGGTAACGGCTGTCAATCGTGGATCTTTGACAGTCGTTACGGGTCGTCAGAAGCCCGAAAGTCTAACATCATGTCTTACCAAGGGGTATCGTATTACCCAGTAACTCGGTTGTGAAGGTCAGATAGGCAGTCGCTCCATGTAAAATACTGGTATTCAGCTGCATCCGGTTAGCCTGGAAACCAACCCCAAGATAGTAGGGAAAAGGCGCGGGCAGATTGATTTTTTATTGAAAAACCGATCCCAAAAACTAGGGTCGAACAATTCTATGTAGATGTGGCCATATGAAATGTTGGTCTTATTCTGATTGGTCATCTAGAGCAGTTTCCTTCAGACCACACTTGAATAGGGTAGTTGACAAAAAAATCCAATTGGTCCGTCAGCTTAATTACCAAAAAATATTGGCGACGTATTTTTTCTCATGTTACCTAAACAAAAAATGAGTACGATACGCGATACGTCAAAAATTGACCACTTTTATACGTAGAAGTGACGTGACAAGCCCCCACTCCTGAACTGTGATGCTTTTTTTTTTTGTCATACTTTATTGGTTTGGTAAAGCAAAAAAAAAAAACGTGTTATTTGATAAAATAACTTACGGACTACCTAAATAGAATTATTATTTATGTACCCAGAAAACGTTCCTATTATGTTAATATTTATTTAGGCACTTACTTACCTAGCTGTCAAACCATTTTAGCTAATTACAACGTGTTGATGAATTGCCGCCATTCAGCAGGTGTGTTTTGTATTTAGGTACCTATCGCAAATCAGATGTAGTTATACAAGGAAAGTATACATAGGATATGACGTTTATACATTTACATATTAAAACTATAACGGATGTTATTATATAATTAAGAACCGGGCGTGACTAATTATAGCCTCTAGGTATCCACTAATTCGCTAAATTATGAAGGTTGATAAAATTATCTAATCACCTAGTTTTAGACCATACTTTTGTAGGTTTTAGAAAGCTGCATCATCACGGTGACAGACCGTAATGAAATATTCAGTAACTAATTTTATAATTGTATGTGATTATGCACGGTAATGTTTTTATTTGAGTCTCAAGTTGAAAGTGTAATTATTAATTTGTAATGGTAAGCGGCGATAATTTGTTGAGTAACGATAACCCAGCCAATGATTACTGTAAAACTTGAAAAGCATAGGCCTCGTTCATGATGACGCGGTGCGCGATGCGACGCTGCCTGCACTAATTTCAAACATATAGCGTTGTATGAGAGCGTTTACGGAGAAGCGATTTTACACGCGTTTGCTTAAAATGCAGGTGGAACCCGCTGATGGCATCGCCGCGTCGCAAGCGTCCTTTATCGCGACGGCGCACACAGCGTTGCAACCAGCTTATTCCTGAAATCCTCCGCACACCTGCGGCGTAGCCGGCGGCCTCACATCGCTCCGCGTCAGGCCTCGCATCTTCTTAAACAACATCGTATATTGCCAAATACGTTTGTATTTGCGCGCGTGGTGATTCGGGTCGCTGCACGCACTGCCTGTCTATAATCTGAAAAAACGTCAGACGCGCCGCGAGATTCCACGACGCACGCGAGGCGCGACATCCCATATCTCCGTAAACGAGGCCTTAAAGACAAGATGAAGAGCAAGAAAACCAATGTACTTAACCTTCTCGCTTCAAAGAGAATGGAAGTGGACAGGTGATGGCCAGGCTTAAAGATGGTAGATGGAGGGTGAGAGCACACTTTATTAAGTGTACTGGCCCACGAGGAACTAGGAGCAGAAGAAGGCCTAGGGCTAGACGGGCAGTCGAAATAGTGGGTCAAAGCTGGCTAAACACTGCCAGTAACAAAGTTCACTGGCATTCTTTGGATGAGGTTTTTATTCGAAGAGAGTCCGTACAAAAAAGAAAAAAAAAGTTACGTAGTATTTTACTTGTATTTGCATTCTCACTAATTTCAATTCAATACCTAGGTCAATGGGAAGTTAAAAAAACTCGGAACAAAATTTTGTGACAGACGTCGGTGAGACGAACAGGTGAACAGACGGACAGACGGACACGTGAGTGATAGCAATAGGGCTCCGATTAGACCCTTCGGGTAGGGAATCCTAAAAAGCATGCACACACATAAATATGATGTCACCGCCATTAGGTTACGCGCGTACAAAAGAGATAGCGAGATGTCCCTACCACGCTCCCACTCTTCCTTATGTCAGTGCTTTGAAATGCTAATTTCTGCTTTATTTAATAACCAATATTTATGTTGTTTTTAGAAAAAGATTTCTTTTTAGCGTTATTTACAGTATCATATAACATTTTGTACAAAAATAAACACAGAAGAATACCCTTTTCTCGCTTTGAAACCTTTTACAATTTCTCAATCAAGTCGTTCTTCTCCAGGTCCCACTGCAGCTGCGACGCCAAGTTCCGCGAGTGTCTCCGCAAGACGAACTCGTTGGTATCAGCTCAGATCGGCGTCACTTACTTCAACATCCTCGGGCCGCAGTGCTTCCGAAACACCCATCCCATCGTCAAGTGTGTCAGGAAGACCAGGTAAGATGTCATACTGATTGAGGACCTAGGTGCCTGCATCATATACCTTTTTGCTAAACTGCTACGTGCAAGGTTTGCCTATACTGAGCCAAATAAGAAAAACCGGCCTAGTGCGTGTCGGACTTCGCACCTATGGTTCCGTACAAAATGAGGGAATTATCAAAGAAAAAATCTGATTTATCAATATATTGGTACCTATTTTTATTAAAATATACATAATAATAAACATTATCACCCAAGTTCATAGGTCAATGGGAAGTTAAAAAATTCTTCTGAACAAAATTTTGTGATAAACAACGGACAGACGGACACCTGAGTGACAGCAATACGGCTCCGTTTGGACCCTTCGGGTACGGAACCCCAAAAAAAATTACTCGACATACTCGTAATTGAGTTTTGTTTGTTTAATGAAAAATCAAATGTGGCTTTTTCCATTTACACGCTATGTAATAGATGTAAATGGTTGTTTCTTATTTGTAAAAAATAATAGAGTAGGATTCAGTCAGAATTGAAGTTACGTAATTTTACAGATTATTAAATAGTCACTTTATTGGATCATTTTGAAAAGTTTAACGAGCATATATTTTTTTTTTCATGATTACAGACAATAATTATATTTATACAAGCTACTAAAACATGCACAAAGGGGAGGCGTCGAATGTCAATGCTGATTCATTAAATAAATTAAATAAGTATTTATTTTTTGTCCCCACAGAATAACGGGTCAGAAATGCGAGGAATACGAGCTGGACTACACAAAACCCAGGATGTGGCAGTGGTTTGACAACGAGACCTTCTGAACATTCAATCAGCAAAGCGAAGAAGCTGTCGGCAACAGTCCATGCGGGAAGAACTGCCATTGTAACGTAAACATTTGTGATTATATGAAGCCTGGGAGCTAACACTTGGTATTCGAGTGGAATATTGACAGCTGTCAAAATATAAAAAAAACTGACCAAGTGCGTGTTGGATTTCGCACATTAAGGGTTCCGTACCAAATATTGATATTTATTAGTAAAGAATACATAATAATAAACATTATCACCAAATTTCAAGTTCATAGGTCAATGGGAAGTTAAAAAATTCTTCGTTACAAAATTTTGTGACAGATAACGGACGGACAGGCAGACGGACACGTGTGTGACAACAATAGGGCTCGGTTGGACCCTTCGGGTACGGAACCCTAAAAAATAAACAAAGCGTTTGAAAGCTTTTTCGGGCAATAACACCCAGCCTTTTTAGTCTTGCCTTTTACAAAATACAAATGAAGAGTGCAAATCCAGTTTTTAGGAAATATCATTTTTCTACTGTCATGCATTTTGCATGTTTTATATATTACAAATGACTAAGCAGTTACTGTAAATAAATAGAATTAAGTTTTAATACCTATTTATTACGTAAGAGACAATCCCATCCGTAAAAAGAAAGATTTATACTCATTAAGTTAGTTTTTAAGATTTTTTATAACGAAATAGATAATAATAATTTTGGAAATACAACAAATTGTTTTATTTTTACGTCGCCATGTACGAAAATACCGGGGAATTTCTAGGGGTTCTAAATGAAACAAAAATATATTTTATATAATAAAACATCAGAATATATTTCGAAATTACATTTAACAACGGATAAACAATTAATTACTGCACAATAATTGTAAAAAAATTAAAAAAAAGAAACAGAAATGAAATTTGCCCATTTTTTGAGCGTCTCTAAACTGTTAACTTGATATTATTTTGTGCGTAAAACGTCTTCAGAAAATTGTGTATATCGGATATGTAATAATTAATAATATTATAGTTCAAAATGATATTCCGATGAGACAGTCAATTGGCGATTTACATGATTATTACAATAATGTATAATATTTAAAGTATTTTTCTATAGAATGCGCGGTAAACGGGTTTTTTTATTAAGCATTTTTTTTGTCTATTTGCAATTAGTTAATGGGCAAGAAAAGAATCTTCAAAATTAATTCATAATTGGCGGCACAATCCCGTAACAAACAAACAAAAAACAAAAAAAAAACATACAGATGAATTGAGAACCTCCTCTTTTTTGAAGTCAGTTAAAATGAGTTATGTGGTATGAATTGCCCGTTCAATATTATAAATATACTCGTATATTGTATTCCGCAAGTTTTTCTTTCATATGGCATTGGAAAATTTCACTCAAATTTTATAGATGGTTTTTCATAGGATTTTATTTGCAAATAGACAAAACTCACTAGATTTCCTACAAAGTGTACATCTTTTCCAAAAAGGCAATATCTTACAAAATGACAGATTTATTTTCTACTACCAGTAAAAGATTTAAATTGCTGTAGGTATGGATAAATGTTGTTATGTAAAATGTTGTTTAATAACACACTGATAACTTATTATCTGATATTGTAAAAAAATATTTGTAATAATAATTTCTACAAAAAATTTTGGTGTTCCGTCAAAGTCTTTCAATTATCGTTTCTTATTTTTTGGCATTTTACCATTTTTTATTAATATTCATTTACAATATCAGATTCTGACATCTAATATATTAGATAATAACACATATATAAAATCGAGAATAATATTTAAACACACATAAAATGACGTATTCACATGGAGACATCGACACTATAATATATTTTACTATTTAAATATAAAATTCTAAAGTAAGCTACGCCTACTAAAAATCTATGAAATATCTATGGGCCTATCAAATATATAGATATATTGCTTAACGTGGTCCGATGGGATTATTATAATTAGGCGTGAACCTATTAAGGTTAATAAGATCTACTACGAATTTAAGGAACATGGAAAAATCAGCCCAATGTTTTGCCTCGAAAACTCGCATCTGTTTTAGATGAAAATTTATTTTTCGTTTTGGTTTTTAAATTGTAGCAGCGGAGTCAGATATTAATATTGTTCTACTAGGTACTGCTGTGGCGTGTCCTGATTTCCTCAACCGAATTTCCATGTTCCACTTTCGTCCGACCCACGACTTGGGCTAAGAACGTCACTAAAGTGTCATTCTCGCACAAGTGTGAACAATTTCGCAAAGCAAGCGAGGGAAAGAGAAAGATAAAGGAAGCAGCAGTAGAATTAGCTCCACATTCCATTTTTAAATTATTTTTTTCAATTATGTTAATGTTTCGTTCTTCGATCGCCATGCGTGAATGCCAGTATGGCCGTAACTGGTAGTTATGACTTTTTGATCTAATGTGTGATTTTTTTCATTTTCTTCCTAGTCGTTGAAGCTAAGCCAAATAAAGAAGCTTACCTTCTAATAAATGCTTTAATACTCGTAAATATTTTTATAGAAACGTCAAACGGCACGATTCTTCTAATTCGCGATAGGTACCTTATTGTCGTCTCCCTGGATACAAGTTTATGTCATCTATATGAGTTTCTTTACTCATATGTAGATCCGAGTCTAATCCCACGATACTGATAGTTTGTGATACGTTTTTTTTACAATTAAACTCCATTCTATGTCAAAATTGGTTACATTGGAAATGAATACATTTCTTATTACAAATTAATTCGCATTTCCTAACAGCTAATGTGATGTTTCAAAAAATTATATTTCTGAGTTTTGTCTCTTTCTGTTAAAAAGCTAGCACAGGTGATCTTTCAAATATAACTTGAAAAAAACGGAATTATATATAATGCCGTTTTTAAAGGTTATAAAACGCGAAAAAATCTGTAATGAGAATCCAGAGAAAAAAATTACAAGCAATCTTAACTGTTTCAGATATTTGTTGTACAAAATCTATTTTTCGCATAATGATGGGTTAATTTACAGTTGATAAAGTTTATAAAAATTAAGATAGTCCATGGCTTAGTGATCTAGCTCCTAAAAACAACTAAACTCTACTGCTGATGGTCTAGGATGGGCCAGGATAGTCCAAGTGTGAGGCGAAATTGGTGTTTTTTTTGGACCCTGGGGTTAAAATATGGTTAGTCTTAAGGTAAACGATTAGAAGCGTTAAAAACTTCCACGTTGAATTAATTGCGTTAATTTTGGTTTTTTGATTGACTGAGATTCTTAAAAATTGGTTGACGCACGCAATACATTTAATGATTGTTATATTTTATGATTTTTCAATAAAAAGTTTTCATTTAAGACATATTTTTTTTACAAAACTGTGCCATTTTAACAAAGCTTGACAGGATTTTCAGTCGATCAAAGCACCAAAACCCAAAAATACTAATAATTACAATACTGAATTACAATTTAACATCAAGTAGAGAAGTTAAAAATACATCTAAATTACTTTAACGACTAATAATTCAATAATACTAATATAATTATAATATTATGTATAAACATACCTAGCACGCGCCATCTATGAAATCAATACGATACTAATAAAATAAGGCAAACAGGTATTACGGAGGGATTAAATAATTATGTTATTCCGAACATCAGGCACTCAAATTGAAACCATTTCCTTTAAAAAAACGTCGCTAAATCTAAGGCTATAGCATTTGAACTGAAGACAACCTTAATTTACTATACTGATCTTTTTGTTTGTGTACTTTGCACATTTGTACTTTGTGCAAGTGTGCTTTCTTTTGTACATTTCTGCGTACTTTGTGCAAGTGTGCTTTCTTTGTGTGTTAACTTTGTACATTTCTGCGTACTTTGTGCAAGTGTGCTTTCTTCGTGCATCATGTTGTGTTCAACTTGATTGTGTGAATTTTATTGGTTTGCGTTGCGTGGTCTCCAGTCTGCATGCTCTAAGTACTAAGGCGTCGATTCTAAGGGGAAAAAGTCACTATGTGGGCTAGCTAATAACCGGTAAACTACCGCTATAATCATTTTGAGGAACATGCATTTTTCATAATTTTTTTTTTTGGCAATCTATTTTCTGGATGGACTCGTAATTTTTATTCTTTCTCTGTTTTTAATTTCATGTTTTTGAGTTAGCAATCTTTCGAATGTTATTTTTTTTTTCATGTTTTTGTTGTTATATTCAGCCATCTCTTAAAATACCTCGTCCTTTACTTGCGCAATGCTATTTCATTGGAGTCTAGATTTAGATCGACAAGAACAGATATAAGTTCTTCTATATCAAGCTAATAGACACCCAGCTGACCGCAGCTCTAGAATCCTTTCAAAATCTAACGTCTAAAGACAATTTCGATCCCCAAGATGACCACGGAGCAAAATAACCAGCTTCCATCGTTCCAGCTCAACAGTATCTATGTATAAGCTACGCTAAGCGATATGAACTAGCCCTGTTTGTCAGCTGATGACTAAGACCCAGCTCCTGGAACGAAAACGATTGCAAAATGTGACAAATTGTCTAACGACGTTTGTGGTTGACTGAATTTTGTACAGCCAACCGAATTTTAACGATTTATTTATGACGCGTCGATAATATCTTTCCAGGAACCGGGAGTAAATCAATGACGTCACTCTACTTCTACCTAGCTATGTACTCCCCACGACATAAACAAACAGATAGCCTTAATTAATTCGTTTCGCCAAATTTTGCAGCGGTGGACCCAAATATTTGTTGATATATTTATTATGCAGTTTATAAGTGAATAGTGAAAGTGAATACGATTTCTGAATTTTAAGTAGAAAAGTTACGATATTTATGAACTAAAATATAAAGCGGAAAAAGTCGTACGTGCATTTACTTTCTTGCGCGTACACTTATTGTAACGACAACAAAAATATAATAAAAATAAAATAGAAAACATGACTTACAAAGTCTGATGGACAGTAGACATAGATATATTATTATTTTTAGGTTAAGTATAAAATGTTAAATACTTTGGCTAATAATATTAAATTACTGTTTACATAACAGTTAGATATTTTTGTAATGGAATGGGTTACACTTAGTGAAGGATTACACAATGAGTTTCGGTATTTAAATATTTTTTACAATTATTTTCGATCACTATAATGTCTGATTCATTGAATAAATGTACAGCGGATATTCATTCTTATATTTATGACTAGATATTAAATATCACGTAAAACATAAAATATTATAATTTAAAATTATAACTTACATAAAATTGTAATTTAAATATTTAAGTTACATCCAATTTGCATAAAAACAAATAATAATTTTTTGTCGACATTTTTTCCGTCTCACATAAATATTTATATATTTGCAATAATCCAAAATCACACATATTTATTTAAATATAAAATTACATACATCTATATGGAGTACAAACATTAATATTAGGAGACACACTGGGATCACAATGATATATTTAATGTCTAATCATTCGTTAGCTAATACTCAACAAGCCTCTCTAACCTACTTTGAATAATACCATCGTTTACAAATATCTATACGATATTTTTAAAATTCTTTCCCAATTTTATCATTAAACGGAAAATTTAAAATCATTCTACTGAGTGACGGGCGTTTAGTTTAGTTGAGCTCCGATAGATGGCGAGGCAAAAAAACACTGGTGATATTATTAAATACCGTTTCTTAAAAGCACATTCATTACTAACAAGATTAATAAAACAAAATAATTTTTTGGGATTCTGGCTTGTACAGGATGTAACGGAATGGTGTGGTCATGTTTTAAGAACCGGTTCTGCTCACGGAAAAGAACAATTTTTTATAAGAAATAATAGAAAATTCCCAAAAAATAAATTGGACTTTCCATATAAAGTTATCATCAGCTGATCAATATTTGTATGCGAAGTAAAATTTTTTTCGAGTATTACCTCAGGTTTTCTTGAAGAAAGTTGTCCATATCGATGGGCAGATGCAGTTCTTAAAATATGACCACACAATTCCGTGGCACCCTGTATACCTATATCTTTATTTATTATTAAATATTTTATCATAGCTAATCTTCAGAGAAACATGTAAGTTAGCGCCATCTTGCGTCGCAATGCTAACAACGCCCATCGTATGCATATACTTTAAACATTTACTTTTACTACCATATTTAAATTCAGTCCTCCAACATTAATATTTTGTTTACAAATTCATTAATCCATTTAATATTCAAATGTTTACCGCCGATCCGTCAATTTCCCGAAAGTTCATCTATTTTTACCCGTTTTTCTGTATAGCATAGCATGTTTAGTTTTAGTATAGTCAGAAGCTCTAAAAGTATTAGGAGACTGATATAATACCATTTTATTTGTAGAACAATTAAACCAATTAGGATATAAATATTTATATTGGTTTTATTATTCTAGTTTATTATTTTAACTAAACTTCGACAGATGGCGCTGATATTTTACCGCCATCTATCGACGAGAAGATTAAATATAAATATTATATAGGAGTCACAGAATATTATGGTATTAGGATTTTTGCTACAAGGGGTGCTATGGGGTAGATAATAGTTATACAGACATAGACGAGTTGTGAAATAGACGGCATTAGATGTCAGTGTGAACTCATGTTTAATTAATTGTTTAGTAAAAATGTGTACCATTCACGATGTTATCGTCATCTAAATTTTTGATTTTCTCAAAAGAAAATTTATAAATACATAATCTTTTCATACGAATAATCTGTTACTTTTATTGAGATTAGAATATAAAGATTCCGAGACAATAAAATAAATAGATTGCATGACTGTTGATTGTCTGATTTCTTGACAGTTCCAAAGTGCCTATAAATGATTTAATTGAAAGAAAAAAGGCTTTGACTTTAAATAAAATTCAAACTACAAGTTATTTTTATATTGATTGAAGGAAGATCTAAAAAAAAATCATAGAAAAAAAAACAATTAGCAGTTCATACTATCATCTCTGCCAGTCTACTTCACTTCCTCAAGGTGCCACACCTTTACGTATAGGTGGCAGCACAGTCGAAAAACGGGAAGCAGGCGACGGACTCGGCGGCGGAATGCTAGAGGACGTGCAGGTTCTCGCACGACTTGGACTTGGAGTCCCGCGCCCACACGCGGCCCAGGAGACCTCGGACCTGAGGACCAATTAAAAGCAATAAGTCGGTATTTATTACGGTAAAAACAAGATTAACAAAACGATAATACCTACGATACATGGATAGAATACATAGAATACAGTTGTGTGAAAGAAGAAGACAGTTTTGTTCGTCTTTTCATTTAAACAGGAGCTTTTGGCGATTTTGAAAGATATGTCAGACACGAAGGTGGTTGAGACAACTCACCACTTACTACTTGTGTAGAAAATGGCTGTCCTGCTATTGAGAGGAAGCGCATTCTACAGAAATATTGAATGTATATATGAAACGAAGAATGAACCAAATCAGAAGTATGAGAAGGATAAAGCAGTAAGAGATTGTTAGAAAAACGCAGATTTCTGGCATGTGTAGAAAACAGATATTAAAATTGCATTATTATTATTTTCAATGGAAATAAAAAAAAACAATCTGCCTAGCGTTTTCCCAACTATCTTGGGGTCGGCTTCCAGTCTAACCGGATCCAGCTGAATACCAGTATTTTACATGGAGCGACTGCCTATCTGACCTCCACAACCCAGTTACTGGGTAATACGATACCCTTTGGTAAGACTGGTTGTCAGACTTTCGGGCTTCTGACGACCCGAAACGACTGTCAAAGATCCACGATTGACAGCCGGGACCAACGGCTTTCCGAGGCACGGAGGAGTATCGGTATGTAAAGATGGTCACCCATCCACGGACCAACCCGGCAAACGTAGCTTAACCTGATGGATCGACCAGTGGGGCTGCTATTACTTTAGCCACGAGCTCCCCCCTTTCAATGGAAACAATAAATTTAATTAATTTGATCATACTAAAATGTGAAAGTTTGTGAAGTTGTATGTTAGTTACTCTTTCAGGCAAAAACCACTGAACAGATTTTGAAGAAACTTTACAATAATATAGCTTATACATCAAAATAACATATAGGCTATAATTAATAATAGGGGGAAGTACTAATATCATGGGGGCGAAGCCGCTGGCAGAAGTTAGTTGTAAACAATTTAATTAAACTGTTACCACAATATTGACTTCCTTATTAAACATTTAGGAAGTGAATGCTTACCGGTTAGCGGCGCAGTATTGCTCAATATCCTACTAATAAAATAATTTCCGACGTTCTCTTCAGTAATGTGGCAATGACAATTAAATAATCGTAAATACTCACAATATGAAACAAAAGCACGTTAATTTTTTTTTAATGTGAAATCTTCTTTAGGCGCGTTGGGCATTTTTCAGATGGGAAAAAACTATTGAACTAGCGCAACACCGATCCGCTATGAGTGCTACGACGCGTAGAACACAGTTTTCACTTCTGACGGATGGAGACTACTCCATGGCTATGGAGACTACCAAAAAAAAAAATATAATGTAATAATATAATATAATGTAATATATATAATTATATAAGCACGCGTTTGACCGTTATCTCACCTGATGGTAAGCGATGACATGGTCGAAGATGGAGCACCCTTGCCTAGAAGACAGTAACCTATTCACTCTTGACTTAAAGATTCCCACTTGTAACTATCAGGAAACACAGACTCTGACAGGGAATTCTACTCTGTAGCTGTACGCACAAATCACAATGAGTGTGTTCTCAAAAGGTTTTGAGCGTGTGGGTGGGATGTCCACCATGTATCGGTGGCGCATCGCCGTACGTCTTGTGGTCCGATGATGGAACGGGCTTGGCAAATACGGAATTGCAATAAATTATGCAATTCCGTCGCACACTCCCCTAAATGTAACCGATAGAAAACGCGACATACTATACCTAAAATTGATGTGGGGTGGGAAATCATCCAATGACTTCTCCCGCTCTGAGTGGAGCCGGAGGGCGTTTCAGACTCTTACTGACTAAAACCCATCCCTGTTCCTTCCCTGCCTGAGTGCCCAGGGGTGCGGTAACTCATTTTCAGAATTTATCCGCTACCCCTAGGCATAAAGTATGACATGGATAGATGGTACTATTAAATATTTTAACACGATCTTTTTGCGTCACCTGTATGAAAAAGAATTTTTCCAAACTCTTGTTTGATGAGCTGTTACTCTATATATCTGTAACGTCCTATGTCTGCCGATAAGCAACGTTGCTGTGTTTCAATTTTCAAGAGCACGGGCGGTGTTGATATTACATTTTCAACTTTTACGCCCTTCGCTTACTCTAGCTAGCTTTTTTCTTAGCCAATACCCTCCTATTACAAGGCGAAGGCCTCCCCATATCCTTCCAGGATTTTTTTTCCAGTCCCGCCTAGAATCAGCACTCAGGTTACGCATCCAGGTCCTATCTGCGCATGCACGGTGACCCCTGTTGGAGGAAGTCTCACATCACAATGGGTGCCTGAAGACGAATGGCATCGCCAAGGCCGGTCCAGAAAGAGCTAGAGTTTGAAATGACTAAAATTGCAGTAGGCGTACCTTGACGCTAGCGGAGAGTCTGGTGCGCTTGCGCGGCGTGCTGTTGGCGGACACGGAGGGGGGCGGCGCGGGTGGCGCGGGCGCCTCCACCTCCAGCGGGGAGCGCGCGCGGCCGCGGTTCTTGCGGGAGTTGCTGCGTTTTCTGGAACACACGTTACTGGAATCAAGAATTGTTGGATATTGGCCACCGTCATTGTCGGAAGTCTCACGAGCGTTGAACTAGTTACGACTCGATTCAAACAAATTTCAGATTAATCATGACTCAGTACATACGAATTAGTTTCAGATTACTTTGATTTTTGCTGATAGTGTGTGTGTGGTGGCTCAGTAGTGTAACATGTCTCACCTCACTCTCTCCGCGTGCTGTTGCTTGAGTCTGATCTGCGTGAGCAGTCCCACCAGCAGCTCATCAACGTTGTGGTTGATGCCCACTGAGGTCTCTATGAACTTGCACTCGTAGGAGGTCGCGAGACTCTTGCCCTCTGGAAGATTAAAGATTAGCAGTGAGAAAAAATCACATATAACCTGTTAGATCGTGCGGAGAGCTGTGCCCGCCTCTACCACCGACATTATCGCCTCTACGTGACCACAACCGCTCTGCCAAGTGAGAAACGACAGAGAAGAAGAAGAGAGAACCTGTTAAACCAAAATAGTACCTATGCTCTTTTTCCGAATTAGTAAAAACATCGAGCGAAAGAGTAACCGTGTGCCGCATTTTATTGTGATTTAATTTAGTCGGATTTTATTAGTATTTTGGTTTATTATTAAGTGATTGATTTTATTAATGTTTGTTTTTTATTATTTGATTAATTATTATTTGATATTCAAGGCTGATAGGACAGAATGAAAGAAAAAACGTGTTGCTCCGACCCCAAGTAACAAGTAACGTTACCATATGTCCCGCTTTGGGCGGGACAGTCCCGCTTTCATGCTGTCTGTCGCGCTGTCTCCAGTCGTCCAATGTCCCGCTTGTGCGATCAGACCGAACAATAAATTATTTTATGAAGTTTCTTATAATTATTGAGTACGTTATGTGTCTGCCTGGAAGTAACGCACCTGTCAAAGGAGTTTTTTTTTTCTAATCAATAAAATATGGACAAATGACAAAACGCAACTACGTTTCGCAGTATTGAAAGCCGTTTTGATTATCAAAACTAACATCTACAACTCTTGTAATTTAATGAGCTACATTTCTATTTGAAAACAAGACCCGATATTTTAAAACTGATTTGTTACGCTGACAAATACAAAACAACTACATACTCGTACATATGTATGTATTTAGAAATATATAAGTATGTTTATCAGTTGCCTAGTACCCATAACACAAGCTCTGCTTAGCTTGGGACTAGATGGCGTTGTGTGATAGTTGTGAAATATTATTATTATTACATTTATTTAATTTTATATACATACACTTTACATTTTAATTTATTATTATTATTATTAACTGCTTAGACATTAGAAGTCATGTGACTAAAGCTTAGTAACTCAACTAATTTAATAATATGTACTAAATAAACGACTTATTATTTAGTGTTATTCATTTTCTAATAAACATTAGCCCCAGTGGTAACGGCCGCGACTTGCAAGTTGTAGGTCGTGAGTTCAAACCCAGGCGGGCGCTTTACTTTGTGTAAATTATTTCATCACCACTGCTCTCAAAACGGTGAAGGGAAACATCGTGAGGAAACCGATATGTCCTAGAATCAAAACCATTCGAAGACATGTGACAGCCACTAACCCTGGGTCCGCGTGGTGGATTACGGCCCACACCCTCTCACAGAGCGGAGGTCAGTGCCCCAGCAGTGAGGACATTAAAAGGCTGATAACGATGATGATCAAAAACGCTATTAGAATATCAATAAGCTTTATTTTTACATAATGCCGCTGCTGGTGTCCCGCTCGCGCGCTCTGATGAAAAAACTAAATGGTTACGTTAAACATGGCATAAGGGCAGGAAGGTGATGAATTATTATTTGATTTTATTTTTACGATCTTGATCTATGTTTACTCAGTTCTAATTTTAAAGTGCAAGCTGTGGTTGCCTATAGTTTAATGTACGTTTTGTTACTGAAACCTATTCTATGTAATGGTTTAGTGTAACATTCGTTGGCGATCCTTAATTAAATAAATAAATAAACTTAAATACAATACAGTAATATCACTGGTCAAGACAATAAACTGGTAAGTCATTCTTCTTCTCTCAGAACTATGTTCTGCAGAAAAATAGACGTTATTCTAACACAACTATAGTTCTATATTTGCAATTATCAGCTCTCAATCGTTCAATACTTCAATTCTACAGACACAGGCATTAAAAGCGCCTAATTCGTATATTCGCACCGTAATTCCCATTATTGCTGCTACCGCAATATCGAGTTTTCCGGTTAAACATAGCTCCAATAGTACGGGTCCTGAGGCTGCCTGTCCATTGACGCGGAGCGAGGCAGCGGAGCGGAGCGAGAAGTATCGTCCAATCACAGACGAGACGAGTGACGCAATGAGGATTTCAACCATTGTGATTGGTCGATTCCGCTCTGCCCAGCTCCGCTTCAGTGGAAACGCACCCTTACTCCCTCGCGAAGCGGAGTTGCGGATTGTGTTTGTCCATTGATGTGGAACGAGGTAATGCGGAGCGGAGTTGCTGACAGTGCTGTACAAGGCCGAGTTCACGCGACGAGCAATTTGAGCGGGCGGGATCGCGGTAGATTAGTACAGTTATACACGGCCCGGCCAGTTTTTCCGCTTCCCCGCTCCAATTCCTCGCTCCGCTTCCCAGTTTTGTATGAATTTTTAAACTAGTTCGTAAATCCCTGTCCACTGAAGCGGACCGGAGGTTTTATGCAATTCCATTGGTTAATATTAGCAGAGCTCCGGTCCACTCCTCTCCTCTCCGCTCTAATGGACTGTCAGCCTAATGATTGGAGTTTGAATCAGATTTAAATTGACATTTGTGTCCAGCCAAGCGGTTAATAAAGACGTATTCAAAGGGAAGTTAAACATTGTGCGTCAATGAACAAAATTGTAGATTGTTGCTTGAGGAAGGAAGTGAGGCTGAACCCTTTTGAATGTGTATTCAGCCGAGGTATTAAAGAAAGTGTTAAAATTGCGTTTAGATTTTCCTGTTTTTCTTCTGCCAGCCATTGTAATGCTAAAATGAAAGGAAGAGAAAAACCTCAGTAAGCATTGGTTAGTAAATTTTTCAATACTCTTGCTCAAAAAGTCCGTCATTGTAGCGTACCAGAGCGAGGATAAAATAGCATAATATCCTCTAGGAGAAAAAAGTTTTTATTTTTGACTGTTGCCAACGAGCCTATAAAAACGAAAAAGTCTTTATTCATAAGTAGAATAATCATGAATTCATTAGATTATTATACTCGAATTATTAACTGTTTCTATAAAAGGGGAAAAAAATACCTGTTTCTCTTTTTGAAAATGGAACCTAAGGCGCTATTAACTGCCAATGACCTTAAGTGGATAGAATGCGTGGTCTGTGCTGAGCTCACCCAGTAATAGGATTCGCCCATCAAGGAGCGCTGTCCGAAATTAGACGCATTATTTTTTTTTTTATACATAAAATAACAAGTATTATACTAAAACACGTACCTATACTAAAATATAAATAATTAAATGACCTTTAGAATGGTGAAAGTTTTATAAAAATACGCTTTATAGTTTTTGCGTCATTTTCATTTTTTTATCCGCATTAAACATAACTTTACAAATTAATTACACTACGTTATAAAAATATAACTTCAAATATTCAAGTTACGAAGAAAATTGTCAAGAGTAACATATATCTTTTTAAAGAAAGGAGACTAGTCAAGACGTGATGTTCAATTAAAAATCATTAGAAATCGTGTAACTGCGCCATAAGGCGACAAACTCTTCGGCAGAATGCGCGCATTGAGAAGACTACAGAAAAAAATTAAAAAAAAAACATTGATGCGAAATCTTTACAAATTTTTTTATACCCTATTGCAAATTGAATGGGTGACCGCAATTTACTTTACACAGAAAATGTCATCATCTAGTGAGAATGCAGACCCTAATTTGTTAAGAAAATAATTTTCAATGTGTTGCCGTCAAGGTCACAAAACATTTATTTAAATGCGATAAGTTTGTGAAGTGGAGGACAGAAAAAGGAGTGGATTCGTTTACGGAAGGAGTTTTCCTTACATATTTTGATGAGCTTTCTAAAAAATATCAAAGTTCAACCATTTGGAGCACATACTTATTCAATGTTACTAACATTCAGACAAGACATAATGAGAGAGCTTTGCTCGGTTTTACGTTTTCTAAAAATGAAACCTAGCTAGATCGATTTATCGCCCCCGAAACCCCCTGCATATTAAATTTCATGAGAATCGTTGGAGCCGTTTCCGAGATTCAGATTATATATATGTATACATAATACAAAAATTGCTCGTTTAAAGGTATTAGATAGATGTAAAGACGGCTTTTCTCGAGAAATTGTCCACCAGCTACAAGGCCGAGAAAACCAAAGTTTTTATGAGAAAAGATATCGAGAATTTCGTAAATAAGACACCAAAGGAAAAATACTTGGCAAAAAAGGTTATTTATATTTGTCAGTTCAAAGAAGAATGTTCATATTTGACCTGACTGTGTATAGAAATGAAATAAATCTTAAAATATAGCTAATTCAATAATTATTTAAGCTAATTCTAAACGTATTGTCATATTTTGAACGCATCCAAACCATCAATTCTTTAAAACGTTCCATTTTACAAATTGCTGGTTGACCATATTTAACTTTGTTCCTTAGTTTTATACTTATTTTACGTTTAATTCGACCAGTAACTATTTTTTTATTAGTCATGGGATAAAGTAAATAATTAAAAAATAACACAATAATTGAATTAAATTAATCATTCAGTGTTCCATTGAGTGTGCGCAAAGTGAAATGGATTTTTTTGACATTTGACAGTTCTGTGATTTGCATCGGCGCAGTCCTTTGTTGTTGCGCTCGCGTCTCGTTGTGTACTGTGCCATTTTGTATGTGTTTCTTCTTATTACGACCCTATTTACCGCCCCTGGACCCCGATATCTTCCTCATCTGACGACCTTTGCTTACCATATCTAATAGGTAGGTAGGTCGACGAACTATCGGATGTTGCGCTCACGTGATGACGGTAGTGTGGTACCTTGGATGGGCTAGGTACGAAAACAATATATCTGCTCCAGCAGAATTTCTGGATGACGTAGTTATAAGAGATTTGGATGAAAATGATGAATATCAATAAACTATTCCACTGTAACATAGTGTTTTATTTACTATCCCCGTTTCATTCAACAGGTATGTAGGTTGGTAAATAAGTGATCATTTTTGAAAACATGAATTAAGTTAGGCATTTTAGAGCTAGGTATATATAGAAACTATGTGACTAGATAAGGTGTCGTTTTTATAGGTACTAAAAATAAAATATAGGTTAGTAAGTACTTATAAGAAGGTACCTGCTACTATTTTATACTGCTGTGTTATTATCCATTAGATCCACTGGGAAGTTATATAATATACTGTAATGTTATATTATACTGGGAAGATAAATAAATTAATTAGCTAGGTATATACCTAGCTATACTTAATTAAATTAAAAGCAATTATTAGTGTGATAACAATGTATTTATTTAACCACAAATTGTACATATTATGTGGTGTTAGCCAGCAGGTAGGTAGGTAACCAAATGTTAGTCTTAGATAATAAATAATTTGTAAGTAAGTACTGGAGAATGCAGTTTTCTACTCGACACTCATTTTATAGTGACAATCATGGAGTCTTAGCATTGACTTAGCCAGGGGCAGTTAGTTTCAAGGAATTAACTGAGTAAAAAAGATGTTTTAGACCATAGTTAGCTAAATATTCCTATTTTAGAGTAAACTACGAGCGTTATTAATTAGTTCATGCACGTTTGTTTCATTAATTCTGGTGACGGCAAATCCTAACCTAAAAAGAAACATTAATATTTTTTGAACTTCGTGGCGTTTAAATTGCCGAAATGACTATTAGACATTACTTTCTAAACTTACGGGAAGTATTTCTACTATATCTTATAACTATACATATACTTTCATCATCAGGTTTTTAAATGTATGGAAGGTGGGCATTGTTCTTTACCTACTTACATTTGTCAGTGTTTTCTATTATTTTAATCTAATTAAATTGGTAGGTACCAATCAAAATACAGTTTTTATTAACACATTTATTTTTTGTTTTACAACAGTTTGCTTTAATTTTTGGGATAAGCGGTGCCTGCAGAGGCATTTAACTGGCTAACATAGCAGTGGAAGATGTCGAATCTGATATCCATCTTGAAGCCATAAATAAGAGGAAATTCGTTATAAGTGAAGAATTTCTAAAAATTGTCAAAGCCTTCCAAGAATTACGGCCAAGTGGATCAAAACGGGACATTTAATCTACGTGTATATAAAACAAAGTCGGGTTAGTTACACCATTCATAACTCAAGAACGGCTAGACCGATTTTAATGATTTTTGAATTGTTGGATTTGTCTACGTCCTGAATAGCAGAATAAATAGTTATTCTGCTATTCGGGACGTAATATGTACGTTAATAGTAAAACATAGAAAAATTTCACGAAAAAAAAGATAAAAAATCATTTTCCCACACATGATAGAATCTATTCTGGAGAAATAGATTCATTTATTGGATTTTGGGCAGTACGAAGTTCGCCGGGCCGTTAGTTTAAAAAAAATAACTATTTAATGTATACCTTGTATACTTCTTTTGGCACGTTAGGGAAAAATGATCAGAGTAAATTTTTACGATGCGCGCGCACACCGTCACAAAAAACCTACCGACACCCTGAAGTTAGCTATAGTCTGTGGTTCATGAAATTGATTGTTTTCCTTTTGTAAACTTTGTGACAGTTTAGTGTTTTATCTTGTTACGCCAAAGAAGGTTAGCTTCTTACGTGCGTACATAAGTACACACACACTTTTATACTTATTTATTTTGTCGCAATCGTAGTGAAAAGTTACTGTGTAACCACACGGCACTAAAAACCCATTATAACTCGGTTTTTATTTACTTCCTCGCTAAAACTCGGCAGTAAAACTACCTCATACAGAATGGGTCATTTTAGCCCCTTGTATAACAATCTACTCTAGGATTCCCTACTTAGGTCCTGTCTCTGAAACGAAAATTATTGTAAAATGAATGTGACACGTTGTCAAACGCGCGCAGCTGTAATTTAAAGTTTTCTTTTTTAATACATCACGCGAAAATGAAAATGTCGTGAGGAAAGTCTTGTGTATGGATGTGGATGGCTATAAGAGTAGGGGAAGGCCAAAGAAACGATGGTTGGACTGTGTGAAAGAGGATATGGGTAAAAAGGGGGTGACTACAGAGATGACGACTAATAGAAGAGTATGGAAGAAAAAGACATGTTGCGCCGACCCCAAATAAATTGGGATAAAGGCAGGAGAATGATGAATGATGATGCTCGCGCTTGACCATTATCTCTCCTGATGGCAAGAGATGATATGGTCAACGATGAAGCACGCTTGGCTGGAAGTAACCCCATTCATTCAGACTTATAAACCCCCAGGTTGTAGCTAGCCAGGTTGTTGTAATTCGGTGAATGAATGTTTAAGGTATTGAAAAGTTATTTCTAGAAACCGAGTATTATCCTATATAATAACTATGTACTACAACACAAATAGGTTATTCAAATAAAATTCTAATTTTGTAATTTGTAACAAATCAAGATTGGGGAAGTAACGAAAATTAATAATCAATATGGGTTGGTGTCAAAGATTATGAACATATTTGACACTTCGATTAAAGAACAGAACTTCATAAAACTTAGTCATATCTCCCAATCTATAACTTTTGTCTTCGGGAAGCACTTCTTCATTAAACAGTGCCCTAAAACGAGAATTGAAAGATGA